>CAXARA010000058.1:0-25099 GCA_963971135.1 Stenus bimaculatus
ATTTCATGAAAATAAAATTATTTAAACAAAATTTACATTTTTTTATAAAGAAATAAAAAAGTTTCTGCAGTTTTTGTGTGATTTTAAGAAAAACGTTTTTTTGGTATAATTTTAAAAATAATCGACCGAAAAATTTTAAAACTACATTTCTAATTAGATTTCATGAAAATAAAATTATTTAAACAAAATTTACATTTTTTTATAAAGAAATAAAAAAGTTACAGCAGTTTTTGTTTGATTTTTAAGAAAAACGCATTATTTCTAAAAAATAACGTTTTTTTGATATAATTTTAAAAGTAATCGTCCGAAAAATTTTAAAACTACATTTCTAATTAGATTCATGAAAATAAAATTATTTAAACAAAATTTACATTTTTTTATAAAGAAATAAAAAAGTTTCTGCAGTTTTTGTGTGATTTTTAAGAAAAACGTTTTTTTGGTATAATTTTAAAAATAATCGACCGAAAAATTTAAAACTACATTTCTAATTAGATTTCATGAAAATAAAATTATTTAAACAAAATTTACATTTTTTTATAAAGAAATAAAAAAGTTACAGCAGTTTTTGTTTGATTTTTAAGAAAAACGCATTATTTCTAAAAAATAACGTTTTTTTGATATAATTTTAAAAGTAATCGTCCGAAAAATTTTAAAACTACATTTCTAATTAGATTTCATGAAAATAATATTATTTAAACAAAATTTACATTTTTTTATAAAGAAATAAAAAAGTTACAGCAGTTTTAGTTTGATTTTTAAGAAAAACGTTTTTTTGGTATAATTTTAAAAATAATCGACCGAAAAATTTTAAAACTACATTTCTAATTAGATTTCATGAAAATAAAATTATTTAAACAAAATTTACATTTTTTTATAAAGAAATAAAAAAGTTACAGCAGTTTTTGTTTGATTTTTAAGAAAAACGCATTATTTCTAAAAAATAACGTTTTTTTGATATAATTTTAAAAGTAATCGTCCGAAAAATTTTAAAACTACATTTCTAATTAGATTTCATGAAAATAATATTATTTAAACAAAATTTACATTTTTTTATAAAGAAATAAAAAAGTTACAGCAGTTTTAGTTTGATTTTTAAGAAAAACGTTTTTTTGGTATAATTTTAAAAATAATCGACCGAAAAATTTTAAAACTACATTTCTAATTAGATTTCATGAAAATAAAATTATTTAAACAAAATTTACATTTTTTTATAAAGAAATAAAAAAGTTACAGCAGTTTTTGTTTGATTTTTAAGAAAAACGCATTATTTCTAAAAAATAACGTTTTTTTGATATAATTTTAAAAGTAATCGTCCGAAAAATTTTAAAACTACATTTCTAATTAGATTTCATGAAAATAATATTATTTAAACAAAATTTACATTTTTTTATAAAGAAATAAAAAAGTTACAGCAGTTTTAGTTTGATTTTTAAGAAAAACGTTTTTTTGGTATAATTTTAAAAATAATCGACCGAAAAATTTTAAAACTACATTTCTAATTAGATTTCATGAAAATAAAATTATTTAAACAAAATTTACATTTTTTTATAAAGAAATAAAAAAGTTACAGCAGTTTTTGTTTGATTTTTAAGAAAAACGCATTATTTCTAAAAAATAACGTTTTTTTGATATAATTTTAAAAGTAATCGTCCGAAAAATTTTAAAACTACATTTCTAATTAGATTTCATGAAAATAATATTATTTAAACAAAATTTACATTTTTTTATAAAGAAATAAAAAAGTTACAGCAGTTTTAGTTTGATTTTTAAGAAAAACGTTTTTTGGTATAATTTTAAAAATAATCGACCGAAAAATTTTAAAACTACATTTCTAATTAGATTTCATGAAAATAAAATTATTTAAACAAAATTTACATTTTTTTATAAAGAAATAAAAAAGTTACAGCAGTTTTTGTTTGATTTTTAAGAAAAACGCATTATTTCTAAAAAATAACGTTTTTTTGATATAATTTTAAAAGTAATCGTCCGAAAAATTTTAAAACTACATTTCTAATTAGATTTCATGAAAATAATATTATTTAAACAAAATTTACATTTTTTTATAAAGAAATAAAAAAGTTACAGCAGTTTTAGTTTGATTTTTAAGAAAAACGTTTTTTTGGTATAATTTTAAAAATAATCGACCGAAAAATTTTAAAACTACATTTCTAATTAGATTTCATGAAAATAAAATTATTTAAACAAAATTTACATTTTTTTATAAAGAAATAAAAAAGTTACAGCAGTTTTTGTTTGATTTTTAAGAAAAACGCATTATTTCTAAAAAATAACGTTTTTTTGATATAATTTTAAAAGTAATCGTCCGAAAAATTTTAAAACTACATTTCTAATTAGATTTCATGAAAATAATATTATTTAAACAAAATTTACATTTTTTTATAAAGAAATAAAAAAGTTACAGCAGTTTTAGTTTGATTTTTAAGAAAAACGTTTTTTTGGTATAATTTTAAAAATAATCGACCGAAAAATTTTAAAACTACATTTCTAATTAGATTTCATGAAAATAAAATTATTTAAACAAAATTTACATTTTTTTATAAAGAAATAAAAAAGTTACAGCAGTTTTTGTTTGATTTTTAAGAAAAACGCATTATTTCTAAAAAATAACGTTTTTTTGATATAATTTTAAAAGTAATCGTCCGAAAAATTTTAAAACTACATTTCTAATTAGATTTCATGAAAATAATATTATTTAAACAAAATTTACATTTTTTTATAAAGAAATAAAAAAGTTACAGCAGTTTTAGTTTGATTTTTAAGAAAAACGTTTTTTTGGTATAATTTTAAAAATAATCGACCGAAAAATTTTAAAACTACATTTCTAATTAGATTTCATGAAAATAAAATTATTTAAACAAAATTTACATTTTTTTATAAAGAAATAAAAAAGTTACAGCAGTTTTTGTTTGATTTTTAAGAAAAACGCATTATTTCTAAAAAATAACGTTTTTTTGATATAATTTTAAAAGTAATCGTCCGAAAAATTTTAAAACTACATTTCTAATTAGATTTCATGAAAATAATATTATTTAAACAAAATTTACATTTTTTTATAAAGAAATAAAAAAGTTACAGCAGTTTTAGTTTGATTTTTAAGAAAAACGTTTTTTTGGTATAATTTTAAAAATAATCGACCGAAAAATTTTAAAACTACATTTCTAATTAGATTTCATGAAAATAAAATTATTTAAACAAAATTTACATTTTTTTATAAAGAAATAAAAAAGTTACAGCAGTTTTTGTTTGATTTTTAAGAAAAACGCATTATTTCTAAAAAATAACGTTTTTTTGATATAATTTTAAAAGTAATCGTCCGAAAAATTTTAAAACTACATTTCTAATTAGATTTCATGAAAATAATATTATTTAAACAAAATTTACATTTTTTTATAAAGAAATAAAAAAGTTACAGCAGTTTTAGTTTGATTTTTAAGAAAAACGTTTTTTTGGTATAATTTTAAAAATAATCGACCGAAAAATTTTAAAACTACATTTCTAATTAGATTTCATGAAAATAAAATTATTTAAACAAAATTTACATTTTTTTATAAAGAAATAAAAAAGTTACAGCAGTTTTTGTTTGATTTTTAAGAAAAACGCATTATTTCTAAAAAATAACGTTTTTTTGATATAATTTTAAAAGTAATCGTCCGAAAAATTTTAAAACTACATTTCTAATTAGATTTCATGAAAATAATATTATTTAAACAAAATTTAAATTTTTTTATAAAGAAATAAAAAAGTTACAGCAGTTTTAGTTTGATTTTTAAGAAAAACGTTTTTTTGGTATAATTTTAAAAATAATCGACCGAAAAATTTTAAAACTACATTTCTAATTAGATGTCATGAAAATAAAATTATTTAAACAAAATTTACATTTTTTTATAAAGAAATAAAAAAGTTACAGCAGTTTTTGTTTGATTTTTAAGAAAAACGCATTATTTCTAAAAAATAACGTTTTTTTGATATAATTTTAAAAGTAATCGTCCGAAAAATTTTAAAACTACATTTCTAATTAGATTTCATGAAAATAATATTATTTAAACAAAATTTACATTTTTTTATAAAGAAATAAAAAAGTTACAGCAGTTTTAGTTTGATTTTTAAGAAAAACGTTTTTTTGGTATAATTTTAAAAATAATCGACCGAAAAATTTTAAAACTACATTTCTAATTAGATTTCATGAAAATAAAATTATTTAAACAAAATTTACATTTTTCTATAAAGAAATAAAAAAGTTACAGCAGTTTTTGTTTGATTTTTAAGAAAAACGCATTATTTCTAAAAAATAACGTTTTTTTGATATAATTTTAAAAGTAATCGTCCGAAAAATTTTAAAACTACATTTCTAATTAGATTTCATGAAAATAAAATTATTTAAACAAAATTTACATTTTTTTATAAAGAAATAAAAAAGTTACAGCAGTTTTTGTTTGATTTTTAAGAAAAACGCATTCATTCTAAAAAATAACGTTTTTTTGATATAATTTTAAAAGTAATCGTCCGAAAAATTTTAAAACTACATTTCTAATTAGATTTCATGAAAATAAAATTATTTAAACAAAATTTACATTTTTTTATAAAGAAATAAAAAAGTTTCTGCAGTTTTTGTGTGATTTTTAAGAAAAACGTTTTTTTGGTATAATTTTAAAAATAATCGACCGAAAAATTTTAAAACTACATTTCTAATTAGATTTCATGAAAATAAAATTATTTAAACAAAATTTACATTTTTTTATAAAGAAATAAAAAAGTTACAGCAGTTTTTGTTTGATTTTTAAGAAAAACGCATTATTTCTAAAAAATAACGTTTTTTTGATATAATTTTAAAAGTAATCGTCCGAAAAATTTTAAAACTACATTTCTAATTAGATTTCATGAAAATAAAATTATTTAAACAAAATTTACATTTTTTTATAAAGAAATAAAAAAGTTTCTGCATTTTTTGTGTGATTTTTAAGAAAAACGTTTTTTTGGTATAATTTTAAAAATAATCGACCGAAAAATTTTAAAACTACATTTCTAATTAGATTTCATGAAAATAAAATTATTTAAACAAAATTTACATTTTTTTATAAAGAAATAAAAAAGTTACAGCAGTTTTTGTTTGATTTTTAAGAAAAACGCATTATTTCTAAAAAATAACGTTTTTTTGATATAATTTTAAAAGTAATCGTCCGAAAAATTTTAAAACTACATTTCTAATTAGATTTCATGAAAATAATATTATTTAAACAAAATTTACATTTTTTTATAAAGAAATAAAAAAGTTACAGCAGTTTTAGTTTGATTTTTAAGAAAAACGTTTTTTTGGTATAATTTTAAAAATAATCGACCGAAAAATTTTAAAACTACATTTCTAATTAGATTTCATGAAAATAAAATTATTTAAACAAAATTTACATTTTTTTATAAAGAAATAAAAAAGTTACAGCAGTTTTTGTTTGATTTTTAAGAAAAACGCATTATTTCTAAAAAATAAAGTTTTTTTGATATAATTTTAAAAGTAATCGTCCGAAAAATTTTAAAACTACATTTCTAATTAGATTTCATGAAAATAAAATTATTTAAACAAAATTTACATTTTTTTATAAAGAAATAAAAAAGTTTCTGCAGTTTTTGTGTGATTTTAAGAAAAACGTTTTTTTGGTATAATTTTAAAAATAATCGACCGAAAAATTTTAAAACTACATTTCTAATTAGATTTCATGAAAATAAAATTATTTAAACAAAATTTACATTTTTTTATAAAGAAATAAAAAAGTTACAGCAGTTTTTGTTTGATTTTTAAGAAAAACGCATTATTTCTAAAAAATAAAGTTTTTTTGATATAATTTTAAAAGTAATAGTCCGAAAAATTTTAAAACTACATTTCTAATTAGATTTCATGAAAATAAAATTATTTAAACAAAATTTACATTTTTTTATAAAGAAATAAAAAAGTTTCTGCAGTTTTTGTGTGATTTTTAAGAAAAACGTTTTTTTGGTATAATTTTAAAAATAATCGACCGAAAAATTTTAAAACTACATTTCTAATTAGATTTCATGAAAATAAAATTATTTAAACAAAATTTACATTTTTTTATAAAGAAATAAAAAAGTTACAGCAGTTTTTGTTTGATTTTTAAGAAAACGCATTATTTCTAAAAAATAACGTTTTTTTGATATAATTTTAAAAGTAATCGTCCGAAAAATTTTAAAACTACATTTCTAATTAGATTTCATGAAAATAAAATTATTTAAACAAAATTTACATTTTTTTATAAAGAAATAAAAAAGTTTCTGCTGTTTTTGTGTGATTTTTAAGAAAAACGTTTTTTTGGTATAATTTTAAAAATAATCGACCGAAAAATTTTAAAACTACATTTCTAATTAGATTTCATGAAAATAAAATTATTTAAACAAAATTTACATTTTTTTATAAAGAAATAAAAAAGTTACAGCAGTTTTTGTTTGATTTTTAAGAAAAACGCATTATTTCTAAAAAATAACGTTTTTTTGATATAATTTTAAAAGTAATCGTCCGAAAAATTTTAAAACTACATTTCTAATTAGATTTCATGAAAATAATATTATTTAAACAAAATTTACATTTTTTTATAAAGAAATAAAAAAGTTACAGCAGTTTTAGTTTGATTTTAAGAAAAACGTTTTTTTGGTATAATTTTAAAAATAATCGACCGAAAAATTTTAAAACTACATTTCTAATTAGATTTCATGAAAATAAAATTATTTAAACAAAATTTACATTTTTTATAAAGAAATAAAAAAGTTACAGCAGTTTTTGTTTGATTTTTAAGAAAAACGCATTATTTCTAAAAAATAACGTTTTTTTGATATAATTTTAAAAGTAATCGTCCGAAAAATTTTAAAACTACATTTCTAATTAGATTTCATGAAAATAATATTATTTAAACAAAATTTACATTTTTTTATAAAGAAATAAAAAAGTTACAGCAGTTTTAGTTTGATTTTTAAGAAAAACGTTTTTTTGGTATAATTTTAAAAATAATCGACCGAAAAATTTTAAAACTACATTTCTAATTAGATTTCATGAAAATAAAATTATTTAAACAAAATTTACATTTTTTTATAAAGAAATAAAAAAGTTACAGCAGTTTTTGTTTGATTTTTAAGAAAAACGCATTATTTCTAAAAAATAACGTTTTTTTGATATAATTTTAAAAGTAATCGTCCGAAAAATTTTAAAACTACATTTCTAATTAGATTTCATGAAAATAATATTATTTAAACAAAATTTACATTTTTTTATAAAGAAATAAAAAAGTTACAGCAGTTTTAGTTTGATTTTTAAGAAAAACGTTTTTTTGGTATAATTTTAAAAATAATCGACCGAAAAATTTTAAAACTACATTTCTAATTAGATTTCATGAAAATAAAATTATTTAAACAAAATTTACATTTTTTTATAAAGAAATAAAAAAGTTACAGCAGTTTTTGTTTGATTTTTAAGAAAAACGCATTATTTCTAAAAAATAACGTTTTTTTGATATAATTTTAAAAGTAATCGTCCGAAAAATTTTAGAACTACATTTCTAATTAGATTTCATAAAAACAATATTATTTAAACAAAATTTACATTTTTTTATAAAGAAATAAAAAAGTTACAGCAGTTTTAGTTTGATTTTTAAAAAAAACGTTTTTTTGGTATAATTTTAAAAATAATCGACCGAAAAATTTTAAAACTACATTTCTAATTAGATTTCATGAAAATAAAATTATTTAAACAAAATTTACATTTTTTTATAAAGAAATAAAAAAGTTACAGCAGTTTTTGTTTGATTTTTAAGAAAAACGCATTATTTCTAAAAAATAACGTTTTTTTGATATAATTTTAAAAGTAATCGTCCGAAAAATTTTAAAACTACATTTCTAATTAGATTTCATGAAAATAAAATTATTTAAACAAAATTTACATTTTTTTATAAAGAAATAAAAAAGTTACAGCAGTTTTTGTTTGATTTTTAAGAAAAACGCATTATTTCTAAAAAATAAAGTTTTTTTGATATAATTTTAAAAGTAATCGTCCGAAAAATTTTAAAACTACATTTCTAATTAGATTTCATGAAAATAAAATTATTTAAACAAAATTTACATTTTTTTATAAAGAAATAAAAAAGTTTCTGCAGTTTTTGTGTGATTTTTAAGAAAAACGTTTTTTTGGTATAATTTTAAAAATAATCGACCGAAAAATTTTAAAACTACATTTCTAATTAGATTTCATGAAAATAAAATTATTTAAACAAAATTTACATTTTTTTATAAAGAAATAAAAAAGTTTCTGCAGTTTTTGTGTGATTTTTAAGAAAAACGTTTTTTTGGTATAATTTTAAAAATAATCGACCGAAAAATTTTAAAACTACATTTCTAATTAGATTTCATGAAAATAAAATTATTTAAACAAAATTTACATTTTTTTATAAAGAAATAAAAAAGTTACAGCAGTTTTTGTTTGATTTTTAAGAAAAACGCATTATTTCTAAAAAATAACGTTTTTTTGATATAATTTTAAAAGTAATCGTCCGAAAAATTTTAAAACTACATTTCTAATTAGATTTCATGAAAATAATATTATTTAAACAAAATTTACATTTTTTTATAAAGAAATAAAAAAGTTACAGCAGTTTTAGTTTGATTTTTAAGAAAAACGTTTTTTTGGTATAATTTTAAAAATAATCGACCGAAAAATTTTAAAACTACATTTCTAATTAGATTTCATGAAAATAAAATTATTTAAACAAAATTTACATTTTTTTATAAAGAAATAAAAAAGTTACAGCAGTTTTTGTTTGATTTTTAAGAAAAACGCATTATTTCTAAAAAATAACGTTTTTTTGATATAATTTTAAAAGTAATCGTCCGAAAAATTTTAAAACTACATTTCTAATTAGATTTCATGAAAATAAAATTATTTAAACAAAATTTACATTTTTTTATAAAGAAATAAAAAAGTTTCTGCAGTTTTTGTGTGATTTTTAAGAAAAACGTTTTTTTGGTATAATTTTAAAAATAATCGACCGAAAAATTTTAAAACTACATTTCTAATTAGATTTCATGAAAATAAAATTATTTAAACAAAATTTACATTTTTTTATAAAGAAATAAAAAAGTTACAGCAGTTTTTGTTTGATTTTTAAGAAAAACGCATTATTTCTAAAAAATAAAGTTTTTTTGATATAATTTTAAAAGTAATCGTCCGAAAAATTTTAAAACTACATTTCTAATTAGATTTCATGAAAATAAAATTATTTAAACAAAATTTACATTTTTTTATAAAGAAATAAAAAAGTTTCTGCAGTTTTTGTGTGATTTTTAAGAAAAACGTTTTTTTGGTATAATTTTAAAAATAATCGACCGAAAAATTTTAAAACTACATTTCTAATTAGATTTCATGAAAATAAAATTATTTAAACAAAATTTACATTTTTTTATAAAGAAATAAAAAAGTTACAGCAGTTTTTGTTTGATTTTTAAGAAAAACGCATTATTTCTAAAAAATAACGTTTTTTTGATATAATTTTAAAAGTAATCGTCCGAAAAATTTTAAAACTACATTTCTAATTAGATTTCATGAAAATAAAATTATTTAAACAAAATTTACATTTTTTTATAAAGAAATAAAAAAGTTTCTGCAGTTTTTGTGTGATTTTTAAGAAAAACGTTTTTTTGGTATAATTTTAAAAATAATCGACCGAAAAATTTTAAAACTACATTTCTAATTAGATTTCATGAAAATAAAATTATTTAAACAAAATTTACATTTTTTTATAAAGAAATAAAAAAGTTACAGCAGTTTTTGTTTGATTTTTAAGAAAAACGCATTATTTCTAAAAAATAACGTTTTTTTGATATAATTTTAAAAGTAATCGTCCGAAAAATTTTAAAACTACATTTCTAATTAGATTTCATGAAAATAATATTATTTAAACAAAATTTACATTTTTTTATAAAGAAATAAAAAAGTTACAGCAGTTTTAGTTTGATTTTTAAGAAAAACGTTTTTTTGGTATAATTTTAAAAATAATCGACCGAAAAATTTTAAAACTACATTTCTAATTAGATTTCATGAAAATAAAATTATTTAAACAAAATTTACATTTTTTTATAAAGAAATAAAAAAGTTACAGCAGTTTTTGTTTGATTTTTAAGAAAAACGCATTATTTCTAAAAAATAACGTTTTTTTGATATAATTTTAAAAGTAATCGTCCGAAAAATTTTAAAACTACATTTCTAATTAGATTTCATGAAAATAATATTATTTAAACAAAATTTACATTTTTTTATAAAGAAATAAAAAAGTTACAGCAGTTTTAGTTTGATTTTTAAGAAAAACGTTTTTTTGGTATAATTTTAAAAATAATCGACCGAAAAATTTTAAAACTACATTTCTAATTAGATTTCATGAAAATAAAATTATTTAAACAAAATTTACATTTTTTTATAAAGAAATAAAAAAGTTACAGCAGTTTTTGTTTGATTTTTAAGAAAAACGCATTATTTCTAAAAAATAACGTTTTTTTGATATAATTTTAAAAGTAATCGTCCGAAAAATTTTAAAACTACATTTCTAATTAGATTTCATGAAAATAATATTATTTAAACAAAATTTACATTTTTTTATAAAGAAATAAAAAAGTTACAGCAGTTTTAGTTTGATTTTTAAGAAAAACGTTTTTTTGGTATAATTTTAAAAATAATCGACCGAAAAATTTTAAAACTACATTTCTAATTAGATTTCATGAAAATAAAATTATTTAAACAAAATTTACATTTTTTTATAAAGAAATAAAAAAGTTACAGCAGTTTTTGTTTGATTTTTAAGAAAAACGCATTATTTCTAAAAAATAACGTTTTTTTGATATAATTTTAAAAGTAATCGTCCGAAAAATTTTAAAACTACATTTCTGATTAGATTTTATGAAAATAATATTATTTAAACAAAATTTACATTTTTTTATAAAGAAATAAAAAAGTTACAGCAGTTTTAGTTTGATTTTTAAGAAAAACGTTTTTTTGGTATAATTTTAAAAATAATCGACCGAAAAATTTTAAAACTACATTTCTAATTAGATTTCATGAAAATAAAATTATTTAAACAAAATTTACATTTTTTTATAAAGAAATAAAAAAGTTACAGCAGTTTTTGTTTGATTTTTAAGAAAAACGCATTATTTCTAAAAAATAACGTTTTTTTGATATAATTTTAAAAGTAATCGTCCGAAAAATTTTAAAACTACATTTCTAATTAGATTTCATGAAAATAAAATTATTTAAACAAAATTTACATTTTTTTATAAAGAAATAAAAAAGTTACAGCAGTTTTTGTTTGATTTTTAAGAAAAACGCATTATTTCTAAAAAATAAAGTTTTTTTGATATAATTTTAAAAGTAATCGTCCGAAAAATTTTAAAACTACATTTCTAATTAGATTTCATGAAAATAAAATTATTTAAACAAAATTTACATTTTTTTATAAAGAAATAAAAAAGTTTCTGCAGTTTTTGTGTGATTTTTAAGAAAAACGTTTTTTTGGTATAATTTTAAAAATAATCGACCGAAAAATTTTAAAACTACATTTCTAATTAGATTTCATGAAAATAAAATTATTTAAACAAAATTTACATTTTTTTATAAAGAAATAAAAAAGTTACAGCAGTTTTTGTTTGATTTTTAAGAAAAACGCATTATTTCTAAAAAATAACGTTTTTTTGATATAATTTTAAAAGTAATCGTCCGAAAAATTTTAAAACTACATTTCTAATTAGATTTCATGAAAATAAAATTATTTA
Organism: Stenus bimaculatus; assembly: GCA_963971135.1. NCBI lineage: Eukaryota > Metazoa > Arthropoda > Insecta > Coleoptera > Staphylinidae > Stenus > Stenus bimaculatus. Next base: position 11,833 of record CAXARA010000058.1, read on the forward strand.
AACAAAATTTACATTTTTTTATAAAGAAATAAAAAAGTTTCTGCAGTTTTTGTGTGATTTTTAAGAAAAACGTTTTTTTGGTATAATTTTAAAAATAATCGACCGAAAAATTTTAAAACTACATTTCTAATTAGATTTCATGAAAATAAAATTATTTAAACAAAATTTACATTTTTTTATAAAGAAATAAAAAAGTTACAGCAGTTTTTGTTTGATTTTTAAGAAAAACGCATTATTTCTAAAAAATAACGTTTTCTTGATATAATTTTAAAAGTAATCGTCCGAAAAATTTTAAAACTACATTTCTAATTAGATTTCATGAAAATAATATTATTTAAACAAAATTTACATTTTTTTATAAAGAAATAAAAAAGTTACAGCAGTTTTAGTTTGATTTTTAAGAAAAACGTTTTTTTGGTATAATTTTAAAAATAATCGACCGAAAAATTTTAAAACTACATTTCTAATTAGATTTCATGAAAATAAAATTATTTAAACAAAATTTACATTTTTTTATAAAGAAATAAAAAAGTTACAGCAGTTTTTGTTTGATTTTTAAGAAAAACGCATTATTTCTAAAAAATAAAGTTTTTTTGATATAATTTTAAAAGTAATCGTCCGAAAAATTTTAAAACTACATTTCTAATTAGATTTCATGAAAATAAAATTATTTAAACAAAATTTACATTTTTTTATAAAGAAATAAAAAAGTTTCTGCAGTTTTTGTGTGATTTTTAAGAAAAACGTTTTTTTGGTATAATTTTAAAAATAATCGACCGAAAAATTTTAAAACTACATTTCTAATTAGATTTCATGAAAATAAAATTATTTAAACAAAATTTACATTTTTTTATAAAGAAATAAAAAAGTTACAGCAGTTTTTGTTTGATTTTTAAGAAAAACGCATTATTTCTAAAAAATAACGTTTTTTTGATATAATTTTAAAAGTAATCGTCCGAAAAATTTTAAAACTACATTTCTAATTAGATTTCATGAAAATAAAATTATTTAAACAAAATTTACATTTTTTTATAAAGAAATAAAAAAGTTTCTGCAGTTTTTGTGTGATTTTTAAGAAAAACGTTTTTTGGTATAATTTTAAAAATAATCGACCGAAAAATTTTAAAACTACATTTCTAATTAGATTTCATGAAAATAAAATTATTTAAACAAAATTTACATTTTTTTATAAAGAAATAAAAAAGTTACAGCAGTTTTTGTTTGATTTTTAAGAAAAACGCATTATTTCTAAAAAATAAAGTTTTTTTGATATAATTTTAAAAGTAATCGTCCGAAAAATTTTAAAACTACATTTCTAATTAGATTTCATGAAAATAAAATTATTTAAACAAAATTTACATTTTTTTATAAAGAAATAAAAAAGTTTCTGCAGTTTTTGTGTGATTTTTAAGAAAAACGTTTTTTTGGTATAATTTTAAAAATAATCGACCGAAAAATTTTAAAACTACATTTCTAATTAGATTTCATGAAAATAAAATTATTTAAACAAAATTTACATTTTTTTATAAAGAAATAAAAAAGTTACAGCAGTTTTTGTTTGATTTTTAAGAAAAACGCATTATTTCTAAAAAATAACGTTTTTTTGATATAATTTTAAAAGTAATCGTCCGAAAAATTTTAAAACTACATTTCTAATTAGATTTCATGAAAATAAAATTATTTAAACAAAATTTACATTTTTTTATAAAGAAATAAAAAAGTTTCTGCAGTTTTTGTGTGATTTTTAAGAAAAACGTTTTTTTGGTATAATTTTAAAAATAATCGACCGAAAAATTTTAAAACTACATTTCTAATTAGATTTCATGAAAATAAAATTATTTAAACAAAATTTACATTTTTTTATAAAGAAATAAAAAAGTTACAGCAGTTTTTGTTTGATTTTTAAGAAAAACGCATTATTTCTAAAAAATAACGTTTTTTTGATATAATTTTAAAAGTAATCGTCCGAAAAATTTTAAAACTACATTTCTAATTAGATTTCATGAAAATAAAATTATTTAAACAAAATTTACATTTTTTTATAAAGAAATAAAAAAGTTTCTGCAGTTTTTGTGTGATTTTTAAGAAAAACGTTTTTTTGGTATAATTTTAAAAATAATCGACCGAAAAATTTTAAAACTACATTTCTAATTAGATTTCATGAAAATAAAATTATTTAAACAAAATTTACATTTTTTTATAAAGAAATAAAAAAGTTACAACAGTTTTTGTTTGATTTTTAAGAAAAACGCATTATTTCTAAAAAATAACGTTTTTTTGATATAATTTTAAAAGTAATCGTCCGAAAAATTTTAAAACTACATTTCTAATTAGATTTCATGAAAATAAAATTATTTAAACAAAATTTACATTTTTTTATAAAGAAATAAAAAAGTTTCTGCAGTTTTTGTGTGATTTTTAAGAAAAACGTTTTTTTGGTATAATTTTAAAAATAATCGACCGAAAAATTTTAAAACTACATTTCTAATTAGATTTCATGAAAATAAAATTATTTAAACAAAATTAACATTTTTTTATAAAGAAATAAAAAAGTTACAGCAGTTTTTGTTTGATTTTTAAGAAAAACGCATTATTTCTAAAAAATAAAGTTTTTTTGATATAATTTTAAAAGTAATCGTCCGAAAAATTTTAAAACTACATTTCTAATTAGATTTCATGAAAATAAAATTATTTAAACAAAATTTACATTTTTTTATAAAGAAATAAAAAAGTTTCTGCAGTTTTTGTGTGATTTTTAAGAAAAACGTTTTTTTGGTATAATTTTAAAAATAATCGACCGAAAAATTTTAAAACTACATTTCTAATTAGATTTCATGAAAATAAAATTATTTAAACAAAATTTACATTTTTTTATAAAGAAATAAAAAAGTTACAGCAGTTTTTGTTTGATTTTTAAGAAAAACGCATTATTTCTAAAAAATAACGTTTTTTTGATATAATTTTAAAAGTAATCGTCCGAAAAATTTTAAAACTACATTTCTAATTAGATTTCATGAAAATAAAATTATTTAAACAAAATTTACATTTTTTTATAAAGAAATAAAAAAGTTTCTGCAGTTTTTGTGTGATTTTTAAGAAAAACGTTTTTTTGGTATAATTTTAAAAATAATCGACCGAAAAATTTTAAAACTACATTTCTAATTAGATTTCATGAAAATAAAATTATTTAAACAAAATTTACATTTTTTTATAAAGAAATAAAAAAGTTACAGCAGTTTTTGTTTGATTTTTAAGAAAAACGCATTATTTCTAAAAAATAAAGTTTTTTTGATGTAATTTTAAAAGTAATCGTCCGAAAAATTTTAAAACTACATTTCTAATTAGATTTCATGAAAATAATATTATTTAAACAAAATTTACATTTTTTTATAAAGAAATAAAAAAGTTTCTGCAGTTTTTGTGTGATTTTTAAGAAAAACGTTTTTTTGGTATAATTTTAAAGATAATCGACCGAAAAATTTTAAAACTACATTTCTAATTAGATTTCATGAAAATAAAATTATTTAAACAAAATTTACATTTTTTTATAAAGAAATAAAAAAGTTACAGCAGTTTTTGTTTGATTTTTAAGAAAAACGCATTATTTCTAAAAAATAACGTTTTTTTGATATAATTTTAAAAGTAATCGTCCGAAAAATTTTAAAACTACATTTCTAATTAGATTTCATGAAAATAATATTATTTAAACAAAATTTACATTTTTTTATAAAGAAATAAAAAAGTTACAGCAGTTTTTGTTTGATTTTTAAGAAAAACGCATTATTTCTAAAAAATAACGTTTTTTTGATATAATTTTAAAAGTAATCGTCCGAAAAATTTTAAAACTACATTTCTAATTAGATTTCATGAAAATAATATTATTTAAACAAAATTTACATTTTTTTATAAAGAAATAAAAAAGTTTCTGCAGTTTTTGTGTCATTTTTAAGAAAAACGTTTTTTTGGTATAATTTTAAAAATAATCGACCGAAAAATTTTAAAACTACATTTCTAATTAGATTTCATGAAAATAAAATTATTTAAACAAAATTTACATTTTTTTATAAAGAAATAAAAAAGTTACAGCAGTTTTTGTTTGATTTTTAAGAAAAACGCATTATTTCTAAAAAATAAAGTTTTTTTGATATCATTTTAAAAGTAATCGTCCGAAAAATTTTAAAACTACATTTCTAATTAGATTTCATGAAAATAAAATTATTTAAACAAAATTTACATTTTTTTATAAAGAAATAAAAAAGTTTCTGCAGTTTTTGTGTGATATTTAAGAAAAACGTTTTTTTGGTATAATTTTAAAAATAATCGACCGAAAAATTTTAAAACTACATTTCTAATTAGATTTCATGAAAATAAAATTAATTAAACAAAATTTACATTTTTTTATAAAGAAATAAAAAAGTTACAGCAGTTTTTGTTTGATTTTTAAGAAAAACGCATTATTTCTAAAAAATAACGTTTTTTTGATATAATTTTAAAAGTAATCGTCCGAAAAATTTTAAAACTACATTTCTAATTAGATTTCATGAAAATAAAATTATTTAAACAAAATTTACATTTTTTTATAAAGAAATAAAAAAGTTAGAGCAGTTTTTGTTTGATTTTTAAGAAAAACGCATTATTTCTAAAAAATAACGTTTTTTTGATATAATTTTAAAAGTAATCGTCCGAAAAATTTTAAAACTACATTTCTAATTAGATTTCATGAAAATAAAATTATTTAAACAAAATTTACATTTTTTTATAAAGAAATAAAAAAGTTTCTGCAGTTTTTGTGTGATTTTTAAGAAAAACGTTTTTTTGGTATAATTTTAAAAATAATCGACCGAAAAATTTTAAAACTACATTTCTAATTAGATTTCATGAAAATAAAATTATTTAAACAAAATTTACAATTTTTTATAAAGAAATAAAAAAGTTACAGCAGTTTTTGTTTGATTTTTAAGAAAAACGCATTATTTCTAAAAAATAACGTTTTTTTGATATAATTTTAAAAGTAATCGTCCGAAAAATTTTAAAACTACATTTCTAATTAGATTTCATGAAAATAATATTATTTAAACAAAATTTACATTTTTTTATAAAGAAATAAAAAAGTTACAGCAGTTTTAGTTTGATTTTTAAGAAAAACGTTTTTTTGGTATAATTTTAAAAATAATCGACCGAAAAATTTTAAAACTACATTTCTAATTAGATTTCATGAAAATAAAATTATTTAAACAAAATTTACATTTTTTTATAAAGAAATAAAAAAGTTACAGCAGTTTTTGTTTGATTTTTAAGAAAAACGCATTATTTCTAAAAAATAACGTTTTTTTGATATAATTTTAAAAGTAATCGACCGAAAAATTTTAAAACTACATTTCTAATTAGATTTCATGAAAATAAAATTATTTAAACAAAATTTACATTTTTTTATAAAGAAATAAAAAAGTTACAGCAGTTTTTGTTTGATTTTTAAGAAAAACGCATTATTTCTAAAAAATAACGTTTTTTTGATATAATTTTAAAAGTAATCGTCCGAAAAATTTTAAAACTATATTTCTAATTAGATTTCATGAAAATAATATTATTTAAACAAAATTTACATTTTTTTATAAAGAAATAAAAAAGTTACAGCAGTTTTAGTTTGATTTTTAAGAAAAACGTTTTTTTGGTATAATTTTAAAAATAATCGACCGAAAAATTTTAAAACTACATTTCTAATTAGATTTCATGAAAATAAAATTATTTAAACAAAATTTACATTTTTTTATAAAGAAATAAAAAAGTTACAGCAGTTTTTGTTTGATTTTTAAGAAAAACGCATTATTTCTAAAAAATAACGTTTTTTTGATATAATTTTAAAAGTAATCGTCCGAAAAATTTTAAAACTACATTTCTAATTAGATTTCATGAAAATAATATTATTTAAACAAAATTTACATTTTTTTATAAAGAAATAAAAAAGTTACAGCAGTTTTAGTTTGATTTTTAAGAAAAACGTTTTTTTGGTATAATTTTAAAAATAATCGACCGAAAAATTTTAAAACTACATTTCTAATTAGATTTCATGAAAATAAAATTATTTAAACAAAATTTACATTTTTTTATAAAGAAATAAAAAAGTTACAGCAGTTTTTGTTTGATTTTTAAGAAAAACGCATTATTTCTAAAAAATAAAGTTTTTTTGATATAATTTTAAAAGTAATCGTCCGAAAAATTTTAAAACTACATTTCTAATTAGATTTCATGAAAATAAAATTATTTAAACAAAATTTACATTTTTTTATAAAGAAATAAAAAAGTTTCTGCAGTTTTTGTGTGATTTTTAAGAAAAACGTTTTTTTGGTATAATTTTAAAAATAATCGACCGAAAAATTTTAAAACTACATTTCTAATTAGATTTCATGAAAATAAAATTATTTAAACAAAATTTACATTTTTTTATAAAGAAATAAAAAAGTTACAGCAGTTTTTGTTTGATTTTTAAGAAAAACGCATTATTTCTAAAAAATAACGTTTTTTTGATATAATTTTAAAAGTAATCGTCCGAAAAATTTTAAAACTACATTTCTAATTAGATTTCATGAAAATAAAATTATTTAAACAAAATTTACATTTTTTTATAAAGAAATAAAAAAGTTTCTGCAGTTTTTGTGTGATTTTTAAGAAAAACGTTTTTTTGGTATAATTTTAAAAATAATCGACCGAAAAATTTTAAAACTACATTTCTAATTAGATTTCATGAAAATAAAATTATTTAAACAAAATTTACATTTTTTTATAAAGAAATAAAAAAGTTACAGCAGTTTTTGTTTGATTTTTAAGAAAAACGCATTATTTCTAAAAAATAAAGTTTTTTTGATATAATTTTAAAAGTAATCGTCCGAAAAATTTTAAAACTACATTTCTAATTAGATTTCATGAAAATAAAATTATTTAAACAAAATTTACATTTTTTTATAAAGAAATAAAAAAGTTTCTGCAGTTTTTGTGTGATTTTTAAGAAAAACGTTTTTTTGGTATAATTTTAAAAATAATCGACCGAAAAATTTTAAAACTACATTTCTAATTAGATTTCATGAAAATAAAATTATTTAAACAAAATTTACATTTTTTTATAAAGAAATAAAAAAGTTACAGCAGTTTTTGTTTGATTTTTAAGAAAAACGCATTATTTCTAAAAAATAACGTTTTTTTGATATAATTTTAAAAGTAATCGTCCGAAAAATTTTAAAACTACATTTCTAATTAGATTTCATGAAAATAAAATTATTTAAACAAAATTTACATTTTTTTATAAAGAAATAAAAAAGTTTCTGCAGTTTTTGTGTGATTTTTAAGAAAAACGTTTTTTTGGTATAATTTTAAAAATAATCGACCGAAAAATTTTAAAACTACATTTCTAATTAGATTTCATGAAAATAAAATTATTTAAACAAAATTTACATTTTTTTATAAAGAAATAAAAAAGTTACAGCAGTTTTTGTTTGATTTTTAAGAAAAACGCATTATTTCTAAAAAATAAAGTTTTTTTGATGTAATTTTAAAAGTAATCGTCCGAAAAATTTTAAAACTACATTTCTAATTAGATTTCATGAAAATAATATTATTTAAACAAAATTTACATTTTTTTATAAAGAAATAAAAAAGTTTCTGCAGTTTTTGTGTGATTTTTAAGAAAAACGTTTTTTTGGTATAATTTTAAAGATAATCGACCGAAAAATTTTAAAACTACATTTCTAATTAGATTTCATGAAAATAAAATTATTTAAACAAAATTTACATTTTTTTATAAAGAAATAAAAAAGTTACAGCAGTTTTTGTTTGATTTTTAAGAAAAACGCATTATTTCTAAAAAATAACGTTTTTTTGATATAATTTTAAAAGTAATCGTCCGAAAAATTTTAAAACTACATTTCTAATTAGATTTCATGAAAATAATATTATTTAAACAAAATTTACATTTTTTTATAAAGAAATAAAAAAGTTACAGCAGTTTTTGTTTGATTTTTAAGAAAAACGCATTATTTCTAAAAAATAACGTTTTTTTGATATAATTTTAAAAGTAATCGTCCGAAAAATTTTAAAACTACATTTCTAATTAGATTTCATGAAAATAATATTATTTAAACAAAATTTACATTTTTTTATAAAGAAATAAAAAAGTTTCTGCAGTTTTTGTGTGATTTTTAAGAAAAACGTTTTTTTGGTATAATTTTAAAAATAATCGACCGAAAAATTTTAAAACTACATTTCTAATTAGATTTCATGAAAATAAAATTATTTAAACAAAATTTACATTTTTTTATAAAGAAATAAAAAAGTTACAGCAGTTTTTGTTTGATTTTTAAGAAAAACGCATTATTTCTAAAAAATAACGTTTTTTTGATATAATTTTAAAAGTAATCGTCCGAAAAATTTTAAAACTACATTTCTAATTAGATTTCATGAAAATAATATTATTTAAACAAAATTTACATTTTTTTATAAAGAAATAAAAAAGTTACAGCAGTTTTTGTTTGATTTTTAAGAAAAACGCATTATTTCTAAAAAATAAAGTTTTTTTGATATAATTTTAAAAGTAATCGTCCGAAAAATTTTAAAACTACATTTCTAATTAGATTTCATGAAAATAAAATTATTTAAACAAAATTTACATTTTTTTATAAAGAAATAAAAAAGTTTCTGCAGTTTTTGTGTGATTTTTAAGAAAAACGTTTTTTTGGTATAATTTTAAAAATAATCGACCGAAAAATTTTAAAACTACATTTCTAATTAGATTTCATGAAAATAAAATTATTTAAACAAAATTTACATTTTTTTATAAAGAAATAAAAAAGTTACAGCAGTTTTTGTTTGATTTTTAAGAAAAACGCATTATTTCTAAAAAATAACGTTTTTTTGATATAATTTTAAAAGTAATCGTCCGAAAAATTTTAAAACTACATTTCTAATTAGATTTCATGAAAATAAAATTATTTAAACAAAATTTACATTTTTTTATAAAGAAATAAAAAAGTTTCTGCAGTTTTTGTGTGATTTTTAAGAAAAACGTTTTTTTGGTATAATTTTAAAAATAATCGACCGAAAAATTTTAAAACTACATTTCTAATTAGATTTCATGAAAATAAAATTATTTAAACAAAATTTACATTTTTTTATAAAGAAATAAAAAAGTTACAGCAGTTTTTGTTTGATTTTTAAGAAAAACGCATTATTTCTAAAAAATAACGTTTTTTTGATATAATTTTAAAAGTAATCGTCCGAAAAATTTTAAAACTACATTTCTAATTAGATTTCATGAAAATAATATTATTTAAACAAAATTTACATTTTTTTATAAAGAAATAAAAAAGTTTCTGCAGTTTTTGTGTGATTTTTAAGAAAAACGTTTTTTTGGTATAATTTTAAAAATAATCGACCGAAAAATTTTAAAACTACATTTCTAATTAGATTTCATGAAAATAAAATTATTTAAACAAAATTTACATTTTTTTATAGAGAAATAAAAAAGTTACAGCAGTTTTTGTTTGATTTTTAAGAAAAACGCATTATTTCTAAAAAATAACGTTTTTTTGATATAATTTTAAAAGTAATCGTCCGAAAAATTTTAAAACTACATTTCTAATTAGATTTCATGAAAATAAAATTATTTAAACAAAATTTACATTTTTTATAAAGAAATAAAAAAGTTACAGCAGTTTTTGTTTGATTTTTAAGAAAAACGCATTATTTCTAAAAAATAAAGTTTTTTTGATATAATTTTAAAAGTAATCGTCCGAAAAATTTTAAAACTACATTTCTAATTAGATTTCATGAAAATAAAATTATTTAAACAAAATTTACATTTTTTTATAAAGAAATAAAAAAGTTTCTGCAGTTTTTGTGTGATTTTTAAGAAAAACGTTTTTTTGGTATAATTTTAAAAATAATCGACCGAAAAATTTTAAAACTACATTTCTAATTAGATTTCATGAAAATAAAATTATTTAAACAAAATTTACATTTTTTTATAAAGAAATAAAAAAGTTACAGCAGTTTTTGTTTGATTTTTAAGAAAAACGCATTATTTCTAAAAAATAACGTTTTTTTGATATAATTTTAAAAGTAATCGTCCGAAAAATTTTAAAACTACATTTCTAATTAGATTTCATGAAAATAAAATTATTTAAACAAAATTTACATTTTTTTATAAAGAAATAAAAAAGTTTCTGCAGTTTTTGTGTGATTTTTAAGAAAAACGTTTTTTTGGTATAATTTTAAAAATAATCGACCGAAAAATTTTAAAACTACATTTCTAATTAGATTTCATGAAAATAAAATTATTTAAACAAAATTTACATTTTTTTATAAAGAAATAAAAAAGTTACAGCAGTTTTTGTTTGATTTTTAAGAAAAACGCATTATTTCTAAAAAATAAAGTTTTTTTGATATAATTTTAAAAGTAATCGTCCGAAAAATTTTAAAACTACATTTCTAATTAGATTTCATGAAAATAAAATTATTTAAACAAAATTTACATTTTTTTATAAAGAAATAAAAAAGTTTCTGCAGTTTTTGTGTGATTTTTAAGAAAAACGTTTTTTTGGTATAATTTTAAAAATAATCGACCGAAAAATTTTAAAACTACATTTCTAATTAGATTTCATGAAAATAAAATTATTTAAACAAAATTTACATTTTTTTATAAAGAAATAAAAAAGTTACAGCAGTTTTTGTTTGATTTTTAAGAAAAACGCATTATTTCTAAAAAATAACGTTTTTTTGATATAATTTTAAAAGTAATCGTCCGAAAAATTTTAAAACTACATTTCTAATTAGATTTCATGAAAATAATATTATTTAAACAAAATTTACATTTTTTTATAAAGAAATAAAAAAGTTACAGCAGTTTTTGTTTGATTTTTAAGAAAAACGCATTATTTCTAAAAAATAAAGTTTTTTTGATATAATTTTAAAAGTAATCGTCCGAAAAATTTTAAAACTACATTTCTAATTAGATTTCATGAAAATAAAATTATTTAAACAAAATTTACATTTTTTTATAAAGAAATAAAAAAGTTTCTGCAGTTTTTGTGTGATTTTTAAGAAAAACGTTTTTTTGGTATAATTTTAAAAATAATCGACCGAAAAATTTTAAAACTACATTTCTAATTAGATTTCATGAAAATAAAATTATTTAAACAAAATTTACATTTTTTTATAAAGAAATAAAAAGTTACAGCAGTTTTTGTTTGATTTTTAAGAAAAACGCATTATTTCTAAAAAATAACGTTTTTTTGATATAATTTTAAAAGTAATCGTCCGAAAAATTTTAAAACTACATTTCTAATTAGATTTCATGAAAATAAAATTATTTAAACAAAATTTACATTTTTTTATAAAGAAATAAAAAAGTTTCTGCAGTTTTTGTGTGATTTTTAAGAAAAACGTTTTTTTGGTATAATTTTAAAAATAATCGACCGAAAAATTTTAAAACTACATTTCTAATTAGATTTCATGAAAATAAAATTATTTAAACAAAATTTACATTTTTTTATAAAGAAATAAAAAAGTTACAGCAGTTTTTGTTTGATTTTTAAGAAAAACGCATTATTTCTAAAAAATAACGTTTTTTTGATATAATTTTAAAAGTAATCGTCCGAAAAATTTTAAAACTACATTTCTAATTAGATTTCATGAAAATAATATTATTTAAACAAAATTTACATTTTTTTATAAAGAAATAAAAAAGTTTCTGCAGTTTTTGTGTGATTTTTAAGAAAAACGTTTTTTTGGTATAATTTTAAAAATAATCGACCGAAAAATTTTAAAACTACATTTCTAATTAGATTTCATGAAAATAAAATTATTTAAACAAAATTTACATTTTTTTATAGAGAAATAAAAAAGTTACAGCAGTTTTTGTTTGATTTTTAAGAAAAACGCATTATTTCTAAAAAATAACGTTTTTTTGATATAATTTTAAAAGTAATCGTCCGAAAAATTTTAAAACTACATTTCTAATTAGATTTCATGAAAATAAAATTATTTAAACAAAATTTACATTTTTTTATAAAGAAATAAAAAAGTTACAGCAGTTTTTGTTTGATTTTTAAGAAAAACGCATTATTTCTAAAAAATAAAGTTTTTTTGATATAATTTTAAAAGTAATCGTCCGAAAAATTTTAAAACTACATTTCTAATTAGATTTCATGAAAATAAAATTATTTAAACAAAATTTACATTTTTTTATAAAGAAATAAAAAAGTTTCTGCAGTTTTTGTGTGATTTTTAAGAAAAACGTTTTTTTGGTATAATTTTAAAAATAATCGACCGAAAAATTTTAAAACTACATTTCTAATTAGATTTCATGAAAATAAAATTATTTAAACAAAATTTACATTTTTTTATAAAGAAATAAAAAAGTTACAGCAGTTTTTGTTTGATTTTTAAGAAAAACGCATTATTTCTAAAAAATAACGTTTTTTTGATATAATTTTAAAAGTAATCGTCCGAAAAATTTTAAAACTACATTTCTAATTAGATTTCATGAAAATAAAATTATTTAAACAAAATTTACATTTTTTTATAAAGAAATAAAAAAGTTTCTGCAGTTTTTGTGTGATTTTTAAGAAAAACGTTTTTTTGGTATAATTTTAAAAATAATCGACCGAAAAATTTTAAAACTACATTTCTAATTAGATTTCATGAAAATAAAATTATTTAAACAAAATTTACATTTTTTTATAAAGAAATAAAAAAGTTACAGCAGTTTTTGTTTGATTTTTAAGAAAAACGCATTATTTCTAAAAAATAAAGTTTTTTTGATATAATTTTAAAAGTAATCGTCCGAAAAATTTTAAAACTACATTTCTAATTAGATTTCATGAAAATAAAATTATTTAAACAAAATTTACATTTTTTTATAAAGAAATAAAAAAGTTTCTGCAGTTTTTGTGTGATTTTTAAGAAAAACGTTTTTTTGGTATAATTTTAAAAATAATCGACCGAAAAATTTTAAAACTACATTTCTAATTAGATTTCATGAAAATAAAATTATTTAAACAAAATTTACATTTTTTTATAAAGAAATAAAAAAGTTACAGCAGTTTTTGTTTGATTTTTAAGAAAAACGCATTATTTCTAAAAAATAACGTTTTTTTGATATAATTTTAAAAGTAATCGTCCGAAAAATTTTAAAACTACATTTCTAATTAGATTTCATGAAAATAAAATTATTTAAACAAAATTTACATTTTTTTATAAAGAAATAAAAAAGTTTCTG
>CAXARA010000059.1:0-96608 GCA_963971135.1 Stenus bimaculatus
AAAAAAGTTTCTGCAGTTTTTGTGTGATTTTTAAGAAAAACGTTTTTTTGGTATAATTTTAAAAATAATCGACCGAAAAATTTTAAAACTACATTTCTAATTAGATTTCATGAAAATAAAATTATTTAAACAAAATTTACATTTTTTTATAAAGAAATAAAAAAGTTACAGCAGTTTTTGTTTGATTTTTAAGAAAAACGCATTATTTCTAAAAAATAAGGTTTTTTTGATATAATTTTAAAAGTAATCGTCCGAAAAATTTTAAAACTACATTTCTAATTAGATTTCATGAAAATAAAATTATTTAAACAAAATTTACATTTTTTTATAAAGAAATAAAAAAAGTTACAGCAGTTTTTGTTTGATTTTTAAGAAAAACGCATTATTTCTAAAAAATAACGTTTTTTTTGATATAATTTTAAAAATAATCGACCGAAAAATTTTAAAACTACATTTCTAATTAGATTTCATGAAAATAAAATTATTTAAACAAAATTTACATTTTTTTATAAAGAAATAAAAAAGTTACAGCAGTTTTTGTGTGATTTTTAAGAAAAACGTTTTTTTGGTATAATTTTAAAAATAATCGACCGAAAAATTTTAAAACTACATTTCTAATTAGATTTCATGAAAATAAAATTATTTAAATAAAATTTACATTTTTTTATAAAGAAATAAAAAAGTTACAGCAGTTTTTGTTTGATTTTTAAGAAAAACGCATTATTTCTAAAAAATAACGTTTTTTTGATATAATTTTAAAAGTAATCGTCCGAAAAATTTTAAAACTACATTTTTAATTAGATTTCATGAAAATAAAATTATTTAAACAAAATTTACATTTTTTTATAAAGAAATAAAAAAGTTTCTGCAGTTTTTGTGTGATTTTTAAGAAAAACGTTTTTTTGGTATAATTTTAAAAATAATCGACCGAAAAATTTTAAAACTACATTTCTAATTAGATTTCATGAAAATAAAATTATTTTAAACAAAATTTACATTTTTTTATAAAGAAATAAAAAAGTTTCTGCAGTTTTTGTGTGATTTTTAAGAAAAACGTTTTTTTGGTATAATTTTTAAAAATAATCGACCGAAAAATTTTAAAACTACATTTCTAATTAGATTTCATGAAAATAAAATTATTTAAACAAAATTTACATTTTTTTATAAAGAAATAAAAAAGTTACAGCAGTTTTTGTTTGATTTTTAAGAAAAACGCATAATTTCTAAAAAATAACGTTTTTTTTGATATAATTTTAAAAGTAATCGTCCGAAAAATTTTAAAACTACATTTCTAATTAGATTTCATGAAAATAAAATTATTTAAACAAAATTTACATTTTTTTTATATAGAAATAAAAAAGTTACAGCAGTTTTTGTTTGATTTTTAAGAAAAAACGCATTATTTCTAAAAAATAACGTTTTTTTGATATAATTTTAAAAATAATCGACAAAAAATTTTAAAAACTACATTTCTAATTAGATTTCTTGAAAATAAAATTATTTAAACAAAATTTACATTTTTTTATAAAGAAATAAAAAAGTTACAGCAGTTTTTGTGTGATTTTTAAGAAAAACGTTTTTTTGGTATAATTTTAAAAATAATCGACCGAAAAATTTTAAAACTACATTTCTAATTAGATTTCATGAAAATAAAATTATTTAAACAAAATTTACATTTTTTTATAAAGAAATAAAAAAGTTACAGCAGTTTTTGTTTGATTTTTAAGAAAAACGCATTATTTCTAAAAAATAACGTTTTTTTGATATAATTTTAAAAGTAATCGTCCGAAAAATTTTAAAACTACATTTCTAATTAGATTTCATGAAAATAAAATTATTTAAACAAAATTTACATTTTTTTATAAAGAAATAAAAAAGTTTCTGCAGTTTTTGTGTGATTTTTAAGAAAAACGTTGTTTTGGTATAATTTTAAAAATAATCGACCGAAAAATTTTAAAACTACATTTCTAATTAGATTTCATGAAAATAAAATTATTTTAAACAAAATTTACATTTTTTTATAAAGAAATAAAAAAGTTTCTGCAGTTTTTGTGTGATTTTTAAGAAAAACGTTTTTTTGGTATATTTTAAAAATAATCGACCGAAAAATTTTAAAACAACATTTCTAATTAGATTTCATGAAAATAAAATTATTTAAACAAAATTTACATTTTTTTATAAAGAAATAAAAAAGGTTACAGCAGTTTTTGTTTGATTTTTAAGAAAAACGCATTATTTCTAAAAAATAACGTTTTTTTGATATAATTTTTAAAAGTAATCGTCCGAAAAATTTTAAAACTACATTTCTAATTAGATTTCATGAAAATAAAATTATTTAAACAAAATTTACATTTTTTTTATAAAGAAATAAAAAAGTTTCTGCAGTTTTTGTGTGATTTTTAAGAAAAACGTTTTTTTGGTATAATTTTTAAAAATAATTGACCGAAAAATTTTAAAACTACATTTCTAATTAGATTTCATGAAAATAAAATTATTTAAACAAAATTTACATTTTTTTATAAAGAAATAAAAAAAGTTACAGCAGTTTTTGTTTGATTTTTAAGAAAAAACGCATTATTTCTAAAAAATAACGTTTTTTTTGATATAATTTTAAAAGTAATCGTGCGAAAAATTTTAAAACTACATTTCTAATTAGATTTCATGAAAATAAAATTATTTAAACAAAATTTACATTTTTTTATATAGAAATAAAAAAGTTTCTGCAGTTTTTGTGTGATTTTTAAGAAAAACGTTTTTTTGGTATAATTTTAAAAATAATCGACCGAAAAATTTTAAAACTACATTTCTAATTAGATTTCATGAAAATTAAATTATTTAAACAAAATTTACATTTTTTTATAAAGAAATAAAAAAGTTACAGCAGTTTTTGTTTGATTTTTAAGAAAAACGCATTATTTCTAAAAAATAACGTTTTTTTGATATAATTTTAAAAGTAATCGTCCGAAAAATTTTAACACTACATTTCTAATTAGATTTCATGAAAATAATATTATTTAAACAAAATTTACATTTTTTTATAAAGAAATAAAAAAGTTTCTGCAGTTTTTGTGTGATTTTTAAGAAAAACGTTTTTTTGGTATAATTTTAAAAATAATCTACCGAAAAATTTTAAAACTACATTTCTAATTAGATTTTATGAAAATAAAATTATTTAAACAAAATTTACATTTTTTTATAAAGAAATAAAAAAGTTTCTGCAGTTTTTGTGTGATTTTTAAGAAAAACGTTTTTTTGGTATAATTTTAAACATAATCGACCGAAAAACTTTAAAACTACATTTCTAATTAGATTTCATGAAAATAAAATTATTTAAACAAAATTTACATTTTTTTTATAAAGAAATAAAAAAAGTTACAGCAGTTTTTGTTTGATTTTTAAGAAAAACGCATTATTTCTAAAAAATAACGTTTTTTTGATATAATTTTAAAAGTAATCGTCCGAAAAATTTTAAAACTACATTTCTAATTAGATTTCATGAAAATAATATTATTTAAACAAAATTTACATTTTTTTATAAAGAAATAAAAAAGTTACAGCAGTTTTTGTTTGATTTTTAAGAAAAACGCATTATTTCTAAAAAATAACGTTTTTTTGATATAATTTTAAAAGTAATCGTCCGAAAAATTTTAAAACTACATTTCTAATTAGATTTCATGAAAATAAAATTATTTAAACAAAATTTACATTTTTTTATAAAGAAATAAAAAAGTTTCTGCAGTTTTTGTGTGATTTTTAAGAAATACGTTTTTTTGGTATAATTTTAAAAATAATCGACCGAAAAATTTTAAAACTACATTTCTAATTAGATTTCATGAAAATAAAATTATTTAAACAAAATTTACATTTTTTTATAAAGAAATAAAAAAGTTTCTGCAGTTTTTGTGTGATTTTTAAGAAAAACGTTTTTTTGGTATAATTTTAAAAATAATCGACCGAAAAATTTTAAAACTACATTTCTAATTAGATTTCATGAAAATAAAATTATTTAAACAAAATTTACATTTTTTTATAAAGAAATAAAAAAGTTACAGCAGTTTTTGTTTGATTTTTAAGAAAAACGCATTATTTCTAAAAAATAACGTTTTTTTGATATAATTTTAAAAGTAATCGTCCGAAAAATTTTAAAACTACATTTCTAATTAGATTTCATGAAAATAAAATTATTTAAACAAAATTTACATTTTTTTATAAAGAAATAAAAAAGTTACAGCAGTTTTTGTTTGATTTTTAAGAAAAACGCATTATTTCTAAAAAATAAAGTTTTTTTGATATAATTTTAAAAATAATCGACCGAAAAATTTTAAAACTACATTTCTAATTAGATTTCATGAAAATAAAATTATTTAAACAAAATTTACATTTTTTTATAAAGAAATAAAAAAGTTACAGCAGTTTTTGTGTGATTTTTAAGAAAAACGTTTTTTTGGTATAATTTTAAAAATAATCGACCGAAAAATTTTAAAACTACATTTCTAATTAGATTTCATGAAAATAAAATTATTTAAATAAAATTTACATTTTTTTATAAAGAAATAAAAAAGTTACAGCAGTTTTTGTTTGATTTTTAAGAAAAACGCATTATTTCTAAAAAATAACGTTTTTTTGATATAATTTTAAAAGTAATCGTCCGAAAAATTTTAAAACTACATTTCTAATTAGATTTCATGAAAATAAAATTATTTAAACAAAATTTACATTTTTTTATAAAGAAATAAAAAAGTTTCTGCAGTTTTTGTGTGATTTTTAAGAAAAACGTTTTTTTGGTATAATTTTAAAAATAATCGACCGAAAAATTTTAAAACTACATTTCTAATTAGATTTCATGAAACTAAAATTATTTAAACAAAATTTACATTTTTTTATAAAGAAATAAAAAAGTTTCTGCAGTTTTTGTGTGATTTTTAAGAAAAACGTTTTTTTGGTATAATTTTAAAAATAATCGACCGAAAAATTTTAAAACTACATTTCTAATTAGATTTCATGAAAATAAAATTATTTAAACAAAATTTACATTTTTTTATAAAGAAATAAAAAAGTTACAGCAGTTTTTGTTTGATTTTTAAGAAAAACGCATTATTTCTAAAAAATAACGTTTTTTTGATATAATTTTAAAAGTAATCGTCCGAAAAATTTTAAAACTACATTTCTAATTAGATTTCATGAAAATAAAATTATTTAAACAAAATTTACATTTTTTTATATAGAAATAAAAAAGTTACAGCAGTTTTTGTTTGATTTTTAAGAAAAACGCATTATTTCTAAAAAATAACGTTTTTTTGATATAATTTTAAAAATAATCGACAAAAAATTTTAAAACTACATTTCTAATTAGATTTCTTGAAAATAAAATTATTTAAACAAAATTTACATTTTTTTATAAAGAAATAAAAAAGTTACAGCAGTTTTTGTGTGATTTTTAAGAAAAACGTTTTTTTGGTATAATTTTAAAAATAATCGACCGAAAAATTTTAAAACTACATTTCTAATTAGATTTCATGAAAATAAAATTATTTAAACAAAATTTACATTTTTTTATAAAGAAATAAAAAAGTTACAGCAGTTTTTGTTTGATTTTTAAGAAAAACGCATTATTTCTAAAAAATAACGTTTTTTTGATATAATTTTAAAAGTAATCGTCCGAAAAATTTTAAAACTACATTTCTAATTAGATTTCATGAAAATAAAATTATTTAAACAAAATTTACATTTTTTTATAAAGAAATAAAAAAGTTTCTGCAGTTTTTGTGTGATTTTTAAGAAAAACGTTGTTTTGGTATAATTTTAAAAATAATCGACCGAAAAATTTTAAAACTACATTTCTAATTAGATTTCATGAAAATAAAATTATTTAAACAAAATTTACATTTTTTTATAAAGAAATAAAAAAGTTTCTGCAGTTTTTGTGTGATTTTTAAGAAAAACGTTTTTTTGGTATAATTTTAAAAATAATCGACCGAAAAATTTTAAAACAACATTTCTAATTAGATTTCATGAAAATAAAATTATTTAAACAAAATTTACATTTTTTTATAAAGAAATAAAAAAGTTACAGCAGTTTTTGTTTGATTTTTAAGAAAAACGCATTATTTCTAAAAAATAACGTTTTTTTGATATAATTTTAAAAGTAATCGTCCGAAAAATTTTAAAACTACATTTCTAATTAGATTTCATGAAAATAAAATTATTTAAACAAAATTTACATTTTTTTATAAAGAAATAAAAAAGTTTCTGCAGTTTTTGTGTGATTTTTAAGAAAAACGTTTTTTTGGTATAATTTTAAAAATAATCGACCGAAAAATTTTAAAACTACATTTCTAATTAGATTTCATGAAAATAAAATTATTTAAACAAAATTTACATTTTTTTATAAAGAAATAAAAAAGTTACAGCAGTTTTTGTTTGATTTTTAAGAAAAACGCATTATTTCTAAAAAATAACGTTTTTTTGGTATAATTTTAAAAATAATCGACAGAAAAATTTTAAAACTACATTTCTAATTAGATTTCATGAAAATAAAATTATTTAAACAAAATTTACATTTTTTTATAAAGAAATAAAAAAGTTACAGCAGTTTTTGTTTGATTTTTAAGAAAAACGCATTATTTCTAAAAAATATCGTTTTTTTGGTATAATTTCAAAAATAATAGACAGAAAAATTTAAAAACTACATTTCTAATTAGATTTCATGAAAATAAAATTATTTAAACAAAATTTACATTTTTTTATAAAGAAATAAAAAAGTTACAGCAGTTTTTGTTTGATTTTTAAGAAAAACGCATTATTTCTAAGAAATAAAGTTTTTTTGATATAATTTTAAAAGTAATCGTCCGAAAAATTTTAAAACTACATTTCTAATTAGATTTCATGAAAATAAAATTATTTAAACAAAATTTACATTTTTTTATAAAGAAATAAAAAAGTTTCTGCAGTTTTTGTGTGATTTTTAAGAAAAACGTTTTTTTGGTATAATTTTAAAAATAATCGACCGAAAAATTTTAAAACTACATTTCTAATTAGATTTCATGAAAATAAAATTATTTAAACAAAATTTACATTTTTTTATAAAGAAATAAAAAAGTTACAGCAGTTTTTGTTTGATTTTTAAGAAAAACGCATTATTTCTAAAAAATAACGTTTTTTTGATATAATTTTAAAAGTAATCGTCCGAAAAATTTTAAAACTACATTTCTAATTAGATTTCATGAAAATAAAATTATTTAAACAAAATTTACATTTTTTTATAAAGAAATAAAAAAGTTTCTGCAGTTTTTGTGTGATTTTTAAGAAAAACGTTTTTTTGGTATAATTTTAAAAATAATCGACCGAAAAATTTTAAAACTACATTTCTAATTAGATTTCATGAAAATAAAATTATTTAAACAAAATTTACATTTTTTTATAAAGAAATAAAAAAGTTACAGCAGTTTTTGTTTGATTTTTAAGAAAAACGCATTATTTCTAAAAAATAAAGTTTTTTTGATATAATTTTAAAAGTAATCGTCCGAAAAATTTTAAAACTACATTTCTAATTAGATTTCATGAAAATAAAATTATTTAAACAAAATTTACATTTTTTTATAAAGAAATAAAAAAGTTTCTGCAGTTTTTGTGTGATTTTTAAGAAAAACGTTTTTTTGGTATAATTTTAAAAATAATCGACCGAAAAATTTTAAAACTACATTTCTAATTAGATTTCATGAAAATAAAATTATTTAAATAAAATTTACATTTTTTTATAAAGAAATAAAAAAGTTACAGCAGTTTTTGTTTGATTTTTAAGAAAAACGCATTATTTCTAAAAAATAACGTTTTTTTGATATAATTTTAAAAGTAATCGTCCGAAAAATTTTAAAACTACATTTCTAATTAGATTTCATGAAAATAAAATTATTTAAACAAAATTTACATTTTTTTATATAGAAATAAAAAAGTTACAGCAGTTTTTGTTTGATTTTTAAGAAAAACGCATTATTTCTAAAAAATAACGTTTTTTTGATATAATTTTAAAAGTAATCGTCCGAAAAATTTTAAAACTACATTTCTAATTAGATTTCATGAAAATAAAATTATTTAAACAAAATTTACATTTTTTTATAAAGAAATAAAAAAGTTACAGCAGTTTTTGTTTGATTTTTAAGAAAAACGCATTATTTCTAAAAAATAAAGTTTTTTTGATATAATTTTAAAAATAATCGACCGAAAAATTTTAAAACTACATTTCTAATTAGATTTCATGAAAATAAAATTATTTAAACAAAATTTACATTTTTTTATAAAGAAATAAAAAAGTTTCTGCAGTTTTTGTGTGATTTTTAAGAAAAACGTTTTTTTGGTATAATTTTAAAAATAATCGACCGAAAAATTTTAAAACTACATTTCTAATTAGATTTCATGAAAATAAAATTATTTAAACAAAATTTACATTTTTTTATAAAGAAATAAAAAAGTTACAGCAGTTTTTGTTTGATTTTTAAGAAAAACGCATTATTTCTAAAAAATAACGTTTTTTTGATATAATTTTAAAAGTAATCGTCCGAAAAATTTTAAAACTACATTTCTAATTAGATTTCATGAAAATAAAATTATTTAAACAAAATTTACATTTTTTTATAAAGAAATAAAAAAGTTACAGCAGTTTTTGTTTGATTTTTAAGAAAAACGCATTATTTCTAAAAAATAAAGTTTTTTTGATATAATTTTAAAAATAATCGACCGAAAAATTTTAAAACTACATTTCTAATTAGATTTCATGAAAATAAAATTATTTAAACAAAATTTACATTTTTTTATAAAGAAATAAAAAAGTTACAGCAGTTTTTGTGTGATTTTTAAGAAAAACGTTTTTTTGGTATAATTTTAAAAATAATCGACCGAAAAATTTTAAAACTACATTTCTAATTAGATTTCATGAAAATAAAATTATTTAAATAAAATTTACATTTTTTTATAAAGAAATAAAAAAGTTACAGCAGTTTTTGTTTGATTTTTAAGAAAAACGCATTATTTCTAAAAAATAACGTTTTTTTGATATAATTTTAAAAGTAATCGTCCGAAAAATTTTAAAACTACATTTCTAATTAGATTTCATGAAAATAAAATTATTTAAACAAAATTTACATTTTTTTATAAAGAAATAAAAAAGTTTCTGCAGTTTTTGTGTGATTTTTAAGAAAAACGTTTTTTTGGTATAATTTTAAAAATAATCGACCGAAAAATTTTAAAACTACATTTCTAATTAGATTTCATGAAAATAAAATTATTTAAACAAAATTTACATTTTTTTATAAAGAAATAAAAAAGTTTCTGCAGTTTTTGTGTGATTTTTAAGAAAAACGTTTTTTTGGTATAATTTTAAAAATAATCGACCGAAAAATTTTAAAACTACATTTCTAATTAGATTTCATGAAAATAAAATTATTTAAACAAAATTTACATTTTTTTATAAAGAAATAAAAAAGTTACAGCAGTTTTTGTTTGATTTTTAAGAAAAACGCATTATTTCTAAAAAATAACGTTTTTTTGATATAATTTTAAAAGTAATCGTCCGAAAAATTTTAAAACTACATTTCTAATTAGATTTCATGAAAATAAAATTATTTAAACAAAATTTACATTTTTTTATATAGAAATAAAAAAGTTACAGCAGTTTTTGTTTGATTTTTAAGAAAAACGCATTATTTCTAAAAAATAACGTTTTTTTGATATAATTTTAAAAATAATCGACAAAAAATTTTAAAACTACATTTCTAATTAGATTTCTTGAAAATAAAATTATTTAAACAAAATTTACATTTTTTTATAAAGAAATAAAAAAGTTACAGCAGTTTTTGTGTGATTTTTAAGAAAAACGTTTTTTTGGTATAATTTTAAAAATAATCGACCGAAAAATTTTAAAACTACATTACTAATTAGATTTCATGAAAATAAAATTATTTAAACAAAATTTACATTTTTTTATAAAGAAATAAAAAAGTTACAGCAGTTTTTGTTTGATTTTTAAGAAAAACGCATTATTTCTAAAAAATAACGTTTTTTTGATATAATTTTAAAAGTAATCGTCCGAAAAATTTTAAAACTACATTTCTAATTAGATTTCATGAAAATAAAATTATTTAAACAAAATTTACATTTTTTTATAAAGAAATAAAAAAGTTTCTGCAGTTTTTGTGTGATTTTTAAGAAAAACGTTGTTTTGGTATAATTTTAAAAATAATCGACCGAAAAATTTTAAAACTACATTTCTAATTAGATTTCATGAAAATAAAATTATTTAAACAAAATTTACATTTTTTTATAAAGAAATAAAAAAGTTTCTGCAGTTTTTGTGTGATTTTTAAGAAAAACGTTTTTTTGGTATAATTTTAAAAATAATCGACCGAAAAATTTTAAAACAACATTTCTAATTAGATTTCATGAAAATAAAATTATTTAAACAAAATTTACATTTTTTTATAAAGAAATAAAAAAGTTACAGCAGTTTTTGTTTGATTTTTAAGAAAAACGCATTATTTCTAAAAAATAACGTTTTTTTGATATAATTTTAAAAGTAATCGTCCGAAAAATTTTAAAACTACATTTCTAATTAGATTTCATGAAAATAAAATTATTTAAACAAAATTTACATTTTTTTATAAAGAAATAAAAAAGTTTCTGCAGTTTTTGTGTGATTTTTAAGAAAAACGTTTTTTTGGTATAATTTTAAAAATAATCGACCGAAAAATTTTAAAACTACATTTCTAATTAGATTTCATGAAAATAAAATTATTTAAACAAAATTTACATTTTTTTATAAAGAAATAAAAAAGTTTCTGCAGTTTTTGTGTGATTTTTAAGAAAAACGTTTTTTTGGTATAATTTTAAAAATAATCGACAGAAAAATTTTAAAACTACATTTCTAATTAGATTTCATGAAAATAAAATTATTTAAACAAAATTTACATTTTTTTATAAAGAAATAAAAAAGTTACAGCAGTTTTTGTTTGATTTTTAAGAAAAACGCATTATTTCTAAAAAATATCGTTTTTTTGGTATAATTTCAAAAATAATAGACAGAAAAATTTAAAAACTACATTTCTAATTAGATTTCATGAAAATAAAATTATTTAAACAAAATTTACATTTTTTTATAAAGAAATAAAAAAGTTACAGCAGTTTTTGTTTGATTTTTAAGAAAAACGCATTATTTCTAAGAAATAAAGTTTTTTTGATATAATTTTAAAAGTAATCGTCCGAAAAATTTTAAAACTACATTTCTAATTAGATTTCATGAAAATAAAATTATTTAAACAAAATTTACATTTTTTTATAAAGAAATAAAAAAGTTTCTGCAGTTTTTGTGTGATTTTTAAGAAAAACGTTTTTTTGGTATAATTTTAAAAATAATCGACCGAAAAATTTTAAAACTACATTTCTAATTAGATTTCATGAAAATAAAATTATTTAAACAAAATTTACATTTTTTTATAAAGAAATAAAAAAGTTACAGCAGTTTTTGTTTGATTTTTAAGAAAAACGCATTATTTCTAAAAAATAACGTTTTTTTGATATAATTTTAAAAGTAATCGTCCGAAAAATTTTAAAACTACATTTCTAATTAGATTTCATGAAAATAAAATTATTTAAACAAAATTTACATTTTTTTATAAAGAAATAAAAAAGTTTCTGCAGTTTTTGTGTGATTTTTAAGAAAAACGTTTTTTTGGTATAATTTTAAAAATAATCGACCGAAAAATTTTAAAACTACATTTATAATTAGATTTCATGAAAATAAAATTATTTAAACAAAATTTACATTTTTTTATAAAGAAATAAAAAAGTTACAGCAGTTTTTGTTTGATTTTTAAGAAAAACGCATTATTTCTAAAAAATAAAGTTTTTTTGATATAATTTTAAAAGTAATCGTCCGAAAAATTTTAAAACTACATTTCTAATTAGATTTCATGAAAATAAAATTATTTAAACAAAATTTACATTTTTTTATAAAGAAATAAAAAAGTTTCTGCAGTTTTTGTGTGATTTTTAAGAAAAACGTTTTTTTGGTATAATTTTAAAAATAATCGACCGAAAAATTTTAAAACTACATTTCTAATTAGATTTCATGAAAATAAAATTATTTAAACAAAATTTACATTTTTTTATAAAGAAATAAAAAAGTTACAGCAGTTTTTGTTTGATTTTTAAGAAAAACGCATTATTTCTAAAAAATAACGTTTTTTTGATATAATTTTAAAAGTAATCGTCCGAAAAATTTTAAAACTACATTTCTAATTAGATTTCATGAAAATAAAATTATTTAAACAAAATTTACATTTTTTTATAAAGAAATAAAAAAGTTTCTGCAGTTTTTGTGTGATTTTTAAGAAAAAAGTTTTTTTGGTATAATTTTAAAAATAATCGACCGAAAAATTTTAAAACTACATTTCTAATTAGATTTCATGAAAACTAAATTATTTAAACAAAATTTACATTTTTTTATAAAGAAATAAAAAAGTTACAGCAGTTTTTGTTTGATTTTTAAGAAAAACGCATTATTTCTAAAAAATAACGTTTTTTTGATATAATTTTAAAAGTAATCGTCCGAAAAATTTTAACACTACATTTCTAATTAGATTTCATGAAAATAATATTATTTAAACAAAATTTACATTTTTTTATAAAGAAATAAAAAAGTTTCTGCAGTTTTTGTGTGATTTTTAAGAAAAACGATTTTTTGGTATAATTTTAAAAATAATCTACCGAAAAATTTTAAAACTACATTTCTAATTAGATTTTATGAAAATAAAATTATTTAAACAAAATTTACATTTTTTTATAAAGAAATAAAAAAGTTTCTGCAGTTTTTGTGTGATTTTTAAGAAAAACGTTTTTTTGGTATAATTTTAAACATAATCGACCGAAAAACTTTAAAACTACATTTCTAATTAGATTTCATGAAAATAAAATTATTTAAACAAAATTTACATTTTTTTATAAAGAAATAAAAAAGTTACAGCAGTTTTTGTTTGATTTTTAAGAAAAACGCATTATTTCTAAAAAATAATGTTTTTTTGATATAATTTTAAAAGTAATCGTCCAAAAAATTTTAAAACTACATTTCTAATTAGATTTCATGAAAATAAAATTATTTAAACAAAATTTACATTTTTTTATAAAGAAATAAAAAAGTTACAGCAGTTTTTGTGTGATTTTTAAGAAAAACGTTTTTTTGGTATAATTTTAAAAATAATCGACCGAAAAATTTTAAAACTACATTTCTAATTAGATTTCATGAAAATAAAATTATTTAAACAAAATTTACATTTTTTTATAAAGAAATAAAAAAGTTACAGCAGTTTTTGTTTGATTTTTAAGAAAAACGCATTATTTCTAAAAAATAACGTTTTTTTGATATAATTTTAAAAGTAATCGTCCGAAAAATTTTAAAACTACATTTCTAATTAGATTTCATGAAAATAAAATTATTTAAACAAAATTTACATTTTTTTATAAAGAAATAAAAAAGTTACAGCAGTTTTTGTGTGATTTTTAAGAAAAACGTTTTTTTGGTATAATTTTAAAAATAATCGACCGAAAAATTTTAAAACTACATTTCTAATTAGATTTCATGAAAATAAAATTATTTAAACAAAATTTACATTTTTTTATAAAGAAATAAAAAAGTTACAGCAGTTTTTGTTTGATTTTTAAGAAAAACGCATTATTTCTAAAAAATAACGTTTTTTTGATATAATTTTAAAAGTAATCGTCCGAAAAATTTTAAAACTACATTTTTAATTAGATTTCATGAAAATAAAATTATTTAAACAAAATTTACATTTTTTTATAAAGAAATAAAAAAGTTTCTGCAGTTTTTGTGTGATTTTTAAGAAAAATGTTTTTTTGGTATAATTTTAAAAATAATCGACCGAAAAATTTTAAAACTACATTTCTAATTAGATTTCATGAAAATAAAATTATTTAAACAAAATTTACATTTTTTTATAAAGAAATAAAAAAGTTACAGCAGTTTTTGTTTGATTTTTAAGAAAAACGCATCATTTCTAAAAAATAACGTTTTTTTGATATAATTTTAAAAGTAATCGTCCGAAAAATTTTAAAACTACATTTCTAATTAGATTTCATGAAAATAAAATTATTTAAACAAAATTTACATTTTTTTATAAAGAAATAAAAAAGTTACAGCAGTTTTTGTTTGATTTTTAAGAAAAACGCATTATTTCTAAAAAATAACGTTTTTTTGATATAATTTTAAAAATAATCGACCGAAAAATTTTAAAACTACATTTCTAATTAGATTTCATGAAAATAAAATTATTTAAACAAAATTTACATTTTTTTATAAAGAAATAAAAAAGTTTCTGCAGTTTTTGTGTGATTTTTAAGAAAAACGTTTTTTTGGTATAATTTTAAAAATAATCGACCGAAAAATTTTAAAACTACATTTCTAATTAGATTTCATGAAAATAAAATTATTTAAACAAAATTTACATTTTTTTATAAAGAAATAAAAAAGTTACAGCAGTTTTTGTTTGATTTTTAAGAAAAACGCATTATTTCTAAAAAATAACGTTTTTTTGATATAATTTTAAAAATAATCGACCGAAAAATTTTAAAACTACATTTCTAATTAGATTTCATGAAAATAAAATTATTTAAACAAAATTTACATTTTTTTATAAAGAAATAAAAAAGTTACAGCAGTTTTTGTTTGATTTTTAAGAAAAACGCATTATTTCTAAAAAATAACGTTTTTTTGATATAATTTTAAAAGTAATCGTCCGAAAAATTTTAAAACTACATTTCTAATTAGATTTCATGAAAATAAAATTATTTAAACAAAATTTACATTTTTTTATAAAGAAATAAAAAAGTTTCTGCAGTTTTTGTTTGATTTTTAAGAAAAACGTTTTTTTGGTATAATTTTAAAAATAATCGACCGAAAAATTTTAAAACTACATTTCTAATTAGATTTCATGAAAATAAAATTATTTAAACAAAATTTACATTTTTTTATAAAGAAATAAAAAAGTTTCTGCAGTTTTTGTGTGATTTTTAAGAAAAACGTTTTTTTGGTATAATTTTAAAAATAATCGACCGAAAAATTTTAAAACTACATTTCTAATTAGATTTCATGAAAATAAAATTATTTAAACAAAATTTACATTTTTTTATAAAGAAATAAAAAAGTTACAGCAGTTTTTGTTTGATTTTTAAGAAAAACGCATTATTTCTAAAAAATAACGTTTTTTTGATATAATTTTAAAAGTAATCGTCCGAAAAATTTTAAAACTACATTTCTAATTAGATTTCATGAAAATAAAATTATTTAAACAAAATTTACATTTTTTTATAAAGAAATAAAAAAGTTACAGCAGTTTTTGTTTGATTTTTAAGAAAAACGCATTATTTATAAAAAATAACGTTTTTTTGATATAATTTTAAAAATAATCGACCGAAAAATTTTAAAACTACATTTCTAATTAGATTTCATGAAAATAAAATTATTTAAACAAAATTTACATTTTTTTATAAAGAAATAAAAAAGTTACAGCAGTTTTTGTGTGATTTTTAAGAAAAACGTTTTTTTGGTATAATTTTAAAAATAATCGACCGAAAAATTTTAAAACTACATTTCTAATTAGATTTCATGAAAATAAAATTATTTAAACAAAATTTACATTTTTTTATAAAGAAATAAAAAAGTTACAGCAGTTTTTGTTTGATTTTTAAGAAAAACGCATTATTTCTAAAAAATAACGTTTTTTTGATATAATTTTAAAAGTAATCGTCCGAAAAATTTTAAAACTACATTTCTAATTAGATTTCATGAAAATCAAATTATTTAAACAAAATTTACATTTTTTTATAAAGAAATAAAAAAGTTTCTGCAGTTTTTGTGTGATTTTTAAGAAAAACGTTTTTTTGGTATAATTTTAAAAATAATCGACCGAAAAATTTTAAAACTACATTTCTAATTAGATTTCATGAAAATAAAATTATTTAAACAAAATTTACATTTTTTTATAAAGAAATAAAAAAGTTTCTGCAGTTTTTGTGTGATTTTTAAGAAAAAGGTTTTTTTGGTATAATTTTAAAAATAATCGACCGAAAAATTTTAAAACTACATTTCTAATTAGATTTCATGAAAATAAAATTATTTAAACAAAAGTTACATTTTTTTATAAAGAAATAAAAAAGTTACAGCAGTTTTTGTTTGATTTTTAAGAAAAACGCATTATTTCTAAAAAATAACGTTTTTTTGATATAATTTTAAAAGTAATCGTCCGAAAAATTTTAAAACTACATTTCTAATTAGATTTCATGAAAATAAAATTATTTAAACAAAATTTACATTTTTTTATAAAGAAATAAAAAAGTTTCTGCAGTTTTTGTGTGATTTTTAAGAAAAACGTTTTTTTGGTATAATTTTAAAAATAATCGACCGAAAAATTTTAAAACTACATTTCTAATTAGATTTCATGAAAATAAAATTTTTTAAACAAAATTTACATTTTTTTATAAAGAAATAAAAAAGTTACAGCAGTTTTAGTTTGATTTTTAAGAAAAACGCATTATTTCTAAAAAATAACGTTATTTTGATATAATTTTAAAAGTAATCGTCCGAAAAATTTTAAAACTACATTTCTAATTAGATTTCATGAAAATAAAATTATTTAAACAAAATTTACATTTTTTTATAAAGAAATAAAAAAGTTTCTGCAGTTTTTGTGTGATTTTTAAGAAAAACGTTTTTTTGGTATAATTTTAAAAATAATCGACCGAAAAATTTTAAAACTACATTTCTAATTAGATTTCATGAAAATAAAATTATTTAAACAAAATTTACATTTTTTTATAAAGAAATAAAAAAGTTTCTGCAGTTTTTGTGTGATTTTTAAGAAAAACGTTTTTTTGGTATAATTTTAAAAATAATCGACCGAAAAATTTTAAAACTACATTTCTAATTAGATTTCATGAAAATAAAATTATTTAAACAAAATTTACATTTTTTTATAAAGAAATAAAAAAGTTACAGCAGTTTTTGTTTGATTTTTAAGAAAAACGCATTATTTCTAAAAAATAACGTTTTTTTGATATAATTTTAAAAGTAATCGTCCGAAAAATTTTAAAACTACATTTCTAATTAGATTTGATGAAAATAAAATTATTTAAACAAAATTTACATTTTTTTATAAAGAAATAAAAAAGTTTCTGAAGTTTTTGTGTGATTTTTAAGAAAAACGTTTTTTCGGTATAATTTTAAAAATAATCGACCGAAAAATTTTAAAACTACATTTCTAATTAGATTTCATGAAAATAAAATTTTTTAAACAAAATTTACATTTTTTTATAAAGAAATAAAAAAGTTACAGCAGTTTTAGTTTGATTTTTAAGAAAAACGCATTATTTCTAAAAAATAACGTTTTTTTGATATAATTTTAAAAGTAATCGTCCGAAAAATTTTAAAACTACATTTCTAATTAGATTTCATGAAAATAATATTATTTAAACAAAATTTACATTTTTTTATAAAGAAATAAAAAAGTTACAGCAGTTTTAGTTTGATTTTTAAGAAAAACGTTTTTTTGGTATAATTTTAAAAATAATCGACCGAAAAATTTTAAAACTACATTTCTAATTAGATTTCATGAAAATAAAATTATTTAAACAAAATTTACATTTTTTTATAAAGAAATAAAAAAGTTACAGCAGTTTTTGTTTGATTTTTAAGAAAAACGCATTATTTCTAAAAAATAACGTTTTTTTGATATAATTTTAAAAGTAATCGTCCGAAAAATTTTAAAACTACATTTCTAATTAGATTTCATGAAAATAAAATTATTTAAACAAAATTTACATTTTTTTATAAAGAAATAAAAAAGTTTCTGCAGTTTTTGTGTGATTTTTAAGAAAAACGTTTTTTTGGTATAATTTTAAAAATAATCGACCGAAAAATTTTAAAACTACATTTCTAATTAGATTTCATGAAAATAAAATTATTTAAACAAAATTTACATTTTTTTATAAAGAAATAAAAAAGTTTCTGCAGTTTTTGTGTGATTTTTAAGAAAAACGTTTTTTTTGGTATAATTTTAAAAATAATCGACCGAAAAATTTTAAAACTACATTTCTAATTAGATTTCATGAAAATAAAATTATTTAAACAAAATTTACATTTTTTTATAAAGAAATAAAAAAGTTACAGCAGTTTTTGTTTGATTTTTAAGAAAAACGCATTATTTCTAAAAAATAACGTTTTTTTGATATAATTTTAAAAGTAATCGTCCGAAAAATTTTAAAACTACATTTCTAATTAGATTTCATGAAAATAAAATTATTTAAACAAAATTTACATTTTTTTATAAAGAAATAAAAAAGTTACAGCAGTTTTTGTTTGATTTTTAAGAAAAACGCATTATTTCTAAAAAATAACGTTTTTTTGATATAATTTTAAAAATAATCGACCGAAAAATTTTAAAACTACATTTCTAATTAGATTTCATGAAAATAAAATTATTTAAACAAAATTTACATTTTTTTATAAAGAAATAAAAAAGTTACAGCAGTTTTTGTGTGATTTTTAAGAAAAACGTTTTTTTGGTATAATTTTAAAAATAATCGACCGAAAAATTTTAAAACTACATTTCTAATTAGATTTCATGAAAATAAAATTATTTAAACAAAATTTACATTTTTTTATAAAGAAATAAAAAAGTTACAGCAGTTTTTGTTTGATTTTTAAGAAAAACGCATTATTTCTAAAAAATAACGTGTTTTTGATATAATTTTAAAAGTAATCGTCCGAAAAATTTTAAAACTACATTTCTAATTAGACTTCATGAAAATCAAATTATTTAAACAAAATTTACATTTTTTTATAAAGAAATAAAAAAGTTTCTGCAGTTTTTGTGTGATTTTTAAGAAAAACGTTTTTTTGGTATAATTTTAAAAATAATCGACCGAAAAATTTTAAAACTACATTTCTAATTAGATTTCATGAAAATAAAATTATTTAAACAAAATTTACATTTTTTTATAAAGAAATAAAAAAGTTTCTGCAGTTTTTGTGTGATTTTTAAGAAAAACGTTTTTTTGGTATAATTTTAAAAATAATCGACCGAAAAATTTTAAAACTACATTTCTAATTAGATTTCATGAAAATAAAATTATTTAAACAAAATTTACATTTTTTTATAAAGAAATAAAAAAGTTACAGCAGTTTTTGTTTGATTTTTAAGAAAAACGCATTATTTCTAAAAAATAACGTTTTTTTGATATAATTTTAAAAGTAATCGTCCGAAAAATTTTAAAACTACATTTCTAATTAGATTTCATGAAAATAAAATTATTTAAACAAAATTTACATTTTTTTATAAAGAAATAAAAAAGTTTCTGCAGTTTTTGTGTGATTTTTAAGAAAAACGTTTTTTTGGTATAATTTTAAAAATAATCGACCGAAAAATTTTAAAACTACATTTCTAATTAGATTTCATGAAAATAAAATTTTTTAAACAAAATTTACATTTTTTTATAAAGAAATAAAAAAGTTACAGCAGTTTTAGTTTGATTTTTAAGAAAAACGCATTATTTCTAAAAAATAACGTTTTTTTGATATAATTTTAAAAGTAATCGTCCGAAAAATTTTAAAACTACATTTCTAATTAGATTTCATGAAAATAAAATTATTTAAACAAAATTTACATTTTTTTATAAAGAAATAAAAAAGTTTCTGCAGTTTTTGTGTGATTTTTAAGAAAAACGTTTTTTTGGTATAATTTTAAAAATAATCGACCGAAAAATTTTAAAACTACATTTCTAATTAGATTTCATGAAAATAAAATTATTTAAACAAAATTTACATTTTTTTATAAAGAAATAAAAAAGTTTCTGCAGTTTTTGTGTGATTTTTAAGAAAAACGTTTTTTTGGTATAATTTTAAAAATAATCGACCGAAAAATTTTAAAACTACATTTCTAATTAGATTTTATGAAAATAAAATTATTTAAACAAAATTTACATTTTTTTATAAAGAAATAAAAAAGTTACAGCAGTTTTTGTTTGATTTTTAAGAAAAACGCATTATTTCTAAAAAATAACGTTTTTTTGATATAATTTTAAAAGTAATCGTCCGAAAAATTTTAAAACTACATTTCTAATTAGATTTCATGAAAATAAAATTATTTAAACAAAATTTACATTTTTTTATAAAGAAATAAAAAAGTTTCTGAAGTTTTTGTGTGATTTTTAAGAAAAACGTTTTTTTGGTATAATTTTAAAAATAATCGACCGAAAAATTTTAAAACTACATTTCTAATTAGATTTCATGAAAATAAAATTTTTTAAACAAAATTTACATTTTTTTATAAAGAAATAAAAAAGTTACAGCAGTTTTAGTTTGATTTTTAAGAAAAACGCATTATTTCTAAAAAATAACGTTTTTTTGATATAATTTTAAAAGTAATCGTCCGAAAAATTTTAAAACTACATTTCTAATTAGATTTCATGAAAATAATATTATTTAAACAAAATTTACATTTTTTTATAAAGAAATAAAAAAGTTACAGCAGTTTTAGTTTGATTTTTAAGAAAAACGTTTTTTTGGTATAATTTTAAAAATAATCGACCGAAAAATTTTAAAACTACATTTCTAATTAGATTTCATGAAAATAAAATTATTTAAACAAAATTTACATTTTTTTATAAAGAAATAAAAAAGTTACAGCAGTTTTTGTTTGATTTTTAAGAAAAACGCATTATTTCTAAAAAATAACGTTTTTTTGATATAATTTTAAAAGTAATCGTCCGAAAAATTTTAAAACTACATTTCTAATTAGATTTCTTGAAAATAATATTATTTAAACAAAATTTACATTTTTTTATAAAGAAATAAAAAAGTTACAGCAGTTTTTGTTTGATTTTTAAGAAAAACGCATTATTTCTAAAAAATAACGTTTTTTTGATATAATTTTAAAAGTAATCGTCCGAAAAATTTTAAAACTACATTTCTAATTAGATTTCATGAAAATAATATTATTTAAACAAAATTTACATTTTTTTATAAAGAAATAAAAAAGTTTCTGCAGTTTTTGTGTGATTTTAAAGAAAAACGTTTTTTTGGTATAATTTTAAAAATAATCGACCGAAAAATTTTAAAACTACATTTCTAATTAGATTTCATGAAAATAAAATTATTTAAACAAAATTTACATTTTTTTATAAAGAAATAAAAAAGTTACAGCAGTTTTTGTTTGATTTTTAAGAAAAACGCATTATTTCTAAAAAATAACGTTTTTTTGATATAATTTTAAAAGTAATCGTCCGAAAAATTTTAAAACTACATTTCTAATTAGATTTCATGAAAATAAAATTATTTAAACAAAATTTACATTTTTTTATAAAGAAATAAAAAAGTTTCTGCAGTTTTTGTGTGATTTTTAAGAAAAACGTTTTTTTGGTATAATTTTAAAAATAATCGACCGAAAAATTTTAAAACTACATTTCTAATTAGATTTCATGAAAATAAAATTTTTTAAACAAAATTTACATTTTTTTATAAAGAAATAAAAAAGTTACAGCAGTTTTAGTTTGATTTTTAAGAAAAACGCATTATTTCTAAAAAATAACGTTTTTTTGATATAATTTTAAAAGTAATCGTCCGAAAAATTTTAAAACTACATTTGTAATTAGATTTCATGAAAATAATATTATTTAAACAAAATTTACATTTTTTTATAAAGAAATAAAAAAGTTACAGCAGTTTTAGTTTGATTTTTAGGAAAAACGTTTTTTTGGTATAATTTTAAAAATAATCGACCGAAAAATTTTAAAACTACATTTCTAATTAGATTTCATGAAAATAAAATTATTTAAACAAAATTTACATTTTTTTATAAAGAAATAAAAAAGTTACAGCAGTTTTTGTTTGATTTTTAAGAAAAACGCATTATTTCTAAAAAATAACGTTTTTTTGATATAATTTTAAAAGTAATCGTCCGAAAAATTTTAAAACTACATTTCTAATTAGATTTCATGAAAATAATATTATTTAAACAAAATTTACATTTTTTTATAAAGAAATAAAAAAGTTACAGCAGTTTTAGTTTGATTTTTAAGAAAAACGTTTTTTTGGTATAATTATAAAAATAATCGACCGAAAAATTTTAAAACTACATTTCTAATTAGATTTCATGAAAATAAAATTATTTAAACAAAATTTACATTTTTTTATAAAGAAATAAAAAAGTTACAGCAGTTTTTGTTTGATTTTTAAGAAAATCGCATTATTTCTAAAAAATAACGTTTTTTTGATATAATTTTAAAAGTAATCGTCCGAAAAATTTTAAAACTACATTTCTAATTAGATTTCATGAAAATAATATTATTTAAACAAAATTTACATTTTTTTATAAAGAAATAAAAAAGTTACAGCAGTTTTAGTTTGATTTTTAAGAAAAACGCATTATTTCTAAAAAATAACGTTTTTTTGATATAATTTTAAAAGTAATCGTCCGAAAAATTTTAAAACTACATTTCTAATTAGATTTCATGAAAATAAAATTATTTAAACAAAATTTACATTTTTTTATAAAGAAATAAAAAAGTTTCTGCAGTTTTTGTGTGATTTTTAAGAAAAACGTTTTTTTGGTATAATTTTAAAAATAATCGACCGAAAAATTTTAAAACTACATTTCTAATTAGATTTCATGAAAATAAAATTATTTAAACAAAATTTACATTTTTTTATAAAGAAATAAAAAAGTTACAGCAGTTTTAGTTTGATTTTTAAGAAAAACGCATTATTTCTAAAAAATAACGTTTTTTTGATATAATTTTAAAAGTAATCGTCCGAAAAATTTTAAAACTACATTTCTAATTAGATTTCATGAAAATAATATTATTTAAACAAAATTTACATTTTTTTATATAGAAATAAAAAAGTTTCTGCAGTTTTTGTGTGATTTTTAAGAAAAACGTTTTTTTGGTATAATTTTAAAAATAATCGACCGACAAATTTTAAAACTACATTTCTAATTAGATTTCATGAAAATAAAATTATTTAAACAAAATTTACATTTTTTTATAAAGAAATAAAAAAGTTACAGCAGTTTTAGTTTGATTTTTAAGAAAAACGCATTATTTCTAAAAAATAACGTTTTTTTGATATAATTTTAAAAGTAATCGTCCGAAAAATTTTAAAACTACATTTCTAATTAGATTTCATGAAAATAAAATTATTTAAACAAAATTTACATTTTTTTATAAAGAAATAAAAAAGTTTCTGCAGTTTTAGTTTGATTTTTAAGAAAAACGCATTATTTCTAAAAAATAACGTTTTTTTGATATAATTTTAAAAGTAATCGTCCGAAAAATTTTAAAACTACATTTCTAATTAGATTTCATGAAAATAAAATTATTTAAACAAAATTTACATTTTTTTATAAAGAAATAAAAAAGTTTCTGCAGTTTTTGTGTGATTTTTAAGAAAAACGTTTTTTTGGTATAATTTTAAAAATAATCGACCGAAAAATTTTAAAACTACATTTCTATTTAGATTTCATGAAAATAAAATTATTTAAACAAAATTTACAATTTTTTATAAAGAAATAAAAAAGTTTCTGCAGTTTTTGTTTGATTTTTAAGAAAAACGCATTATTTCTAAAAAATAACGTTTTTTTGATATAATTTTAAAAGTAATCGTCCGAAAAATTTTAAAACTACATTTCTAATTAGATTTCATGAAAATAATATTATTTAATTAAAATTTACATTTTTTTATAAAGAAATAAAAAAGTTACAGCAGTTTTAGTTTGATTTTTAAGAAAAACGTTTTTTTGGTATAATTTTAAAAATAATCGACCGAAAAATTTTAAAACTACATTTCTAATTAGATTTCATGAAAATAAAATTATTTAAACAAAATTTACATTTTTTTATAAAGAAATAAAAAAGTTACAGCAGTTTTTGTTTGATTTTTAAGAAAAACGCATTATTTCTAAAAAATAACGTTTTTTTGATATAATTTTAAAAGTAATCGTCCGAAAAATTTTAAAACTACATTTCTAATTAGATTTCATGAAAATAATATTATTTAAACAAAATTTACATTTTTTTATAAAGAAATAAAAAAGTTACAGCAGTTTTTGTTTGATTTTTAAGAAAAACGCATTATTTCTAAAAAATAACGTTTTTTTGATATAATTTTAAAAGTAATCGTCCGAAAAATTTTAAAACTACATTTCTAATTAGATTTCATGAAAATAATATTATTTAAACAAAATTTACATTTTTTTATAAAGAAATAAAAAAGTTTCTGCAGTTTTTGTGTGATTTTAAAGAAAAACGTTTTTTTGGTATAATTTTAAAAATAATCGACCGAAAAATTTTAAAACTACATTTCTAATTAGATTTCATGAAAATAAAATTATTTAAACAAAATTTACATTTTTTTATAAAGAAATAAAAAAGTTACAGCAGTTTTTGTTTGATTTTTAAGAAAAACGCATTATTTCTAAAAAATAACGTTTTTTTGATATAATTTTAAAAGTAATCGACCGAAAAATTTTAAAACTACATTTCTAATTAGATTTCATGAAAATAAAATTATTTAAACAAAATTTACATTTTTTTATAAAGAAATAAAAAAGTTACAGCAGTTTTTGTTTGATTTTTAAGAAAAACGCATTATTTCTAAAAAATAACGTTTTTTTGATATAATTTTAAAAGTAATCGTCCGAAAAATTTTAAAACTACATTTCTAATTAGATTTCATGAAAATAATATTATTTAAACAAAATTTACATTTTTTTATAAAGAAATAAAAAAGTTTCTGGAGTTTTTGTGTGATTTTTAAGAAAAATGTTTTTTTGGTATAATTTTAAAAATAATCGACCGAAAAATTTTAAAACTACATTTCTAATTAGATTTCATGAAAATAAAATTATTTAAACAAAATTTACATTTTTTTATAAAGAAATAAAAAAGTTACAGCAGTTTTTGTTTGATTTTTAAGAAAAACGCATTATTTCTAAAAAATAACGTTTTTTTGATATAATTTTAAAAGTAATCGTCCCAAAAATTTTAAAACTACATTTCTAATTAGATTTCATGAAAATAATATTATTTAAATAAAATTTACATTTTTTTATAAAGAAATAAAAAAGTTACAGCAGTTTTAGTTTGATTTTTAAGAAAAACGTTTTTTTCGTATAATTTTAAAAATAATCGACCGAAAAATTTTAAAACTACATTTCTAATTAGATTTCATGAAAATAAAATTATTTAAACAAAATTTACATTTTTTTATAAAGAAATAAAAAAGTTACAGCAGTTTTTGTTTGATTTTTAAGAAAAACGCATTATTTCTAAAAAATAACGTTTTTTTGATATAATTTTAAAAGTAATCGTCCGAAAAATTTTAAAACTACATTTCTAATTAGATTTCATGAAAATAATATTATTTAAATAAAATTTACATTTTTTTATAAAGAAATAAAAAAGTTACAGCAGTTTTTGTTTGATTTTTAAGAAAAACGCATTATTTCTAAAAAATAACGTTTTTTTGATATAATTTTAAAAGTAATCGTCCGAAAAATTTTAAAACTACATTTCTAATTAGATTTCATGAAAATAAAATTATTTAAACAAAATTTACATTTTTTTATAAAGAAATAAAAAAGTTTCTGCAGTTTTTGTGTGATTTTTAAGAAAAACGTTTTTTTGGTATAATTTTAAAAATAATCGACCGAAAAATTTTAAAACTACATTTCTAATTAGATTTCATGAAAATAAAAATATTTAAACAAAATTTACATTTTTTTATAAAGAAATAAAAAAGTTACAGCAGTTTTTGTTTGATTTTTAAGAAAAACGCATTATTTCTAAAAAATAACGTTTTTTTGATATAATTTTAAAAGTAATCGTCCGAAAAATTTTAAAACTACATTTCTAATTAGATTTCATGAAAATAATATTATTTAAATAAAATTTACATTTTTTTATAAAGAAATAAAAAAGTTACAGCAGTTTTAGTTTGATTTTTAAGAAAAACGTTTTTTTGGTATAATTTTAAAAATAATCGACCGAAAAATTTTAAAACTACATTTCTAAATAGATTTCATGAAAATAAAATTATTTAAACAAAATTTACATTTTTTTATAAAGAAATAAAAAAGTTACAGCAGTTTTTGTTTGATTTTTAAGAAAAACCCATTATTTCTAAAAAATAACGTTTTTTTGATATAATTTTAAAAGTAATCGTCCGAAAAATTTTAAAACTACATTTCTAATTAGATTTCATGAAAATAAAATTATTTAAACAAAATTTACATTTTTTTATAAAGAAATAAAAAAGTTTCTGCAGTTTTTGTGTGATTTTTAAGAAAAACGTTTTTTTGGTATAATTTTAAAAATAATCGACCGAAAAATTTTAAAACTACATTTCTAATTAGATTTCATGAAAATAAAATTATTTAAACAAAATTTACAATTTTTTATAAAGAAATAAAAAAGTTTCTGCAGTTTTTGTTTGATTTTTAAGAAAAACGCATTATTTCTAAAAAATAACGTTTTTTTGATATAATTTTAAAAGTAATCGTCCGAAAAATTTTAAAACTACATTTGTAATTAGATTTCATGAAAATAATATTATTTAATTAAAATTTACATTTTTTTATAAAGAAATAAAAAAGTTACAGCAGTTTTAGTTTGATTTTTAAGAAAAACGTTTTTTTGGTATAATTTTAAAAATAATCGACCGAAAAATTTTAAAACTACATTTCTAATTAGATTTCATGAAAATAAAATTATTTAAACAAAATTTACATTTTTTTATAAAGAAATAAAAAAGTTACAGCAGTTTTTGTTTGATTTTTAAGAAAAACGCATTATTTCTAAAAAATAACGTTTTTTTGATATAATTTTAAAAGTAATCGTCCGAAAAATTTTAAAACTACATTTCTAATTAGATTTCATGAAAATAATATTATTTAAACAAAATTTACATTTTTTTATAAAGAAATAAAAAAGTTACAGCAGTTTTTGTGTGATTTTTAAGAAAAATGTTTTTTTGGTATAATTTTAAAAATAATCGACCGAAAAATTTTAAAACTACATTTCTAATTAGATTTCATGAAAATAAAATTATTTAAACAAAATTTACATTTTTTTATAAAGAAATAAAAAAGTTACAGCAGTTTTAGTTTGATTTTTAAGAAAAACGTTTTTTTCGTATAATTTTAAAAATAATCGACCGAAAAATTTTAAAACTACATTTCTAATTAGATTTCATGAAAATAAAATTATTTAAACAAAATTTACATTTTTTTATAAAGAAATAAAAAAGTTACAGCAGTTTTTGTTTGATTTTTAAGAAAAACGCATTATTTCTAAAAAATAACGTTTTTTTGATATAATTTTAAAAGTAATCGTCCGAAAAATTTTAAAACTACATTTCTAATTAGATTTCATGAAAATAATATTATTTAAATAAAATTTACATTTTTTTATAAAGAAATAAAAAAGTTACAGCAGTTTTTGTTTGATTTTTAAGAAAAACGCATTATTTCTAAAAAATAACGTTTTTTTGATATAATTTTAAAAGTAATCGTCCGAAAAATTTTAAAACTACATTTCTAATTAGATTTCATAAAAATAAAATTATTTAAACAAAATTTACATTTTTTTATAAAGAAATAAAAAAGTTTCTGCAGTTTTTGTGTGATTTTTAAGAAAAACGTTTTTTTGGTATAATTTTAAAAATAATCGACCGAAAAATTTTAAAACTACATTTCTAATTAGATTTCATGAAAATAAAATTATTTAAACAAAATTTACATTTTTTTATAAAGAAATAAAAAAGTTACAGCAGTTTTTGTTTGATTTTTAAGAAAAACGCATTATTTCTAAAAAATAAAGTTTTTTTGATATAATTTTAAAAGTAATTGTCCGAAAAATTTTAAAACTACATTTCTAATTAGATTTCATGAAAATAATATTATTTAAATAAAATTTACATTTTTTTATAAAGAAATAAAAAAGTTACAGCAGTTTTAGTTTGATTTTTAAGAAAAACGTTTTTTTGGTATAATTTTAAAAGTAATCGTCCGAAAAATTTTAAAACTACATTTCTAATTAGATTTCATGAAAATAAAATTATTTAAACAAAATTTACATTTTTTTATAAAGAAATAAAAAAGTTTCTGCAGTTTTTGTGTGATTTTTAAGAAATCGTTTTTTTGGTATAATTTTAAAAATAATCGACCGAGAAATTTTAAAACTACATTTCTAATTAGATTTCATGAAAATAAAATTATTTAAACAAAATTTACATTTTTTTATAAAGAAATAAAAAAGTTACAGCAGTTTTTGTTTGATTTTTAAGAAAAACGCATTATTTCTAAAAAATAACGTTTTTTTGATATAATTTTAAAAGTAATCGTCCGAAAAATTTTAAAACTACATTTCTAATTAGATTTCATGAAAATAAAATTATTTAAACAAAATTTACATTTTTTTATAAAGAAATAAAAAAGTTTCTGCAGTTTTTGTGTGATTTTTAAGAAAAACGTTTTTTTTGGTATAATTTTAAAAATAATCGACCGAAAAATTTTAAAACTACATTTCTAATTAGATTTCATGAAAATAAAATTATTTAAACAAAATTTACATTTTTTTATAAAGAAATAAAAAAGTTACAGCAGTTTTTGTTTGATTTTTAAGAAAAACGCATTATTTCTAAAAAATAACGTTTTTTTGATATAATTTTAAAAGTAATCGTCCGAAAAATTTTAAAACTACATTTCTAATTAGATTTCATGAAAATAAAATTATTTAAACAAAATTTACATTTTTTTATAAAGAAATAAAAAAGTTTCTGCAGTTTTTGTGTGATTTTTAAGAAATCGTTTTTTTGGTATAATTTTAAAAATAATCGACCGAGAAATTTTAAAACTACATTTCTAATTAGATTTCATAAAAATAAAATTATTTAAACAAAATTTACATTTTTTTATAAAGAAATAAAAAAGTTACAGCAGTTTTTGTTTGATTTTTAAGAAAAACGCATTATTTCTAAAAAATAACGTTTTTTTGATATAATTTTAAAAGTAATCGTCCGAAAAATTTTAAAACTACATTTCTAATTAGATTTCATGAAAATAAAATTATTTAAACAAAATTTACATTTTTTTATAAAGAAATAAAAAAGTTTCTGCAGTTTTTGTGTGATTTTTAAGAAAAACGTTTTTTTGGTATAATTTTAAAATAATCGACCGAAAAATTTTAAAACTACATTTCTAATTAGATTTCATGAAAATAAAATTATTTAAACAAAATTTACATTTTTTTATAAAGAAATAAAAAAGTTACAGCAGTTTTTGTTTGATTTTTAAGAAAAACGCATTATTTCTAAAAAATAACGTTTTTTTGATATAATTTTAAAAGTAATCGTCCGAAAAATTTTAAAACTACATTTCTAATTAGATTTCATGAAAATAAAATTATTTAAACAAAATTTACATTTTTTTATAAAGAAATAAAAAAGTTTCTGCAGTTTTTGTGTGATTTTTAAGAAAAACGTTTTTTTTGGTATAATTTTAAAAATAATCGACCGAAAAATTTTAAAACTACATTTCTAATTAGATTTCATGAAAATAAAATTATTTAAACAAAATTTACATTTTTTTATAAAGAAATAAAAAAGTTACAGCAGTTTTAGTTTGATTTTTAAGAAAAACGCATTATTTCTAAAAAATAACGTTTTTTTGATATAATTTTAAAAGTAATCGTCCGAAAAATTTTAAAACTACATTTCTAATTAGATTTCATGAAAATAATATTATTTAAACAAAATTTACATTTTTTTATAAAGAAATAAAAAAGTTTCTGCAGTTTTTGTGTGATTTTTAAGAAAAACGTTTTTTTGGTATAATTTTAAAAATAATCGACCGACAAATTTTAAAACTACTTTTCTAATTAGATTTCATGAAAATAAAATTATTTAAACAAAATTTTCATTTTTTTATAAAGAAATAAAAAAGTTACAGCAGTTTTAGTTTGATTTTTAAGAAAAACGCATTA
Source organism: Stenus bimaculatus (assembly GCA_963971135.1). NCBI lineage: Eukaryota > Metazoa > Arthropoda > Insecta > Coleoptera > Staphylinidae > Stenus > Stenus bimaculatus. Next base: position 30,097 of record CAXARA010000059.1, read on the forward strand.
TTTCTAAAAAATAACGTTTTTTTGATATAATTTTAAAAGTAATCGTCCGAAAAATTATAAAACTACATTTCTAATTAGATTTCATGAAAATAAAATTATTTAAACAAAATTTACATTTTTTTATAAAGAAATAAAAAAGTTTCTGCAGTTTTTGTGTGATTTTTAAGAAAAACGTTTTTTTGGTATAATTTTAAAAATAATCGACCGAAAAATTTTAAAACTACATTTCTAATTAGATTTCATGAAAATAAAATTATTTAAACAAAATTTACATTTTTTTATAAAGAAATAAAAAAGTTACAGCAGTTTTAGTTTGATTTTTAAGAAAAACGCATTATTTCTAAAAGATAACGTTTTTTTGATATAATTTTAAAAGTAATCGTCCGAAAAATTTTAAAACTACATTTCTAATTAGATTTCATGAAAATAAAATTATTTAAACAAAATTTACATTTTTTTATAAAGAAATAAAAAAGTTTCTGCAGTTTTAGTTTGATTTTTAAGAAAAACGCATTATTTCTAAAAAATAACGTTTTTTTGATATAATTTTAAAAGTAATCGTCCGAAAAATTTTAAAACTACATTTCTAATTAGATTTCATGAAAATTAAATTATTTAAACAAAATTTACATTTTTTTATATAGAAATAAAAAAGTTTCTGCAGTTTTTGTGTGATTTTTAAGAAAAACGTTTTTTTGGTATAATTTTAAAAATAATCGACCGAAAAATTTTAAAACTACATTTCTAATTAGATTTCATGAAAATAAAATTATTTAAACAAAATTTACAATTTTTTATAAAGAAATAAAAAAGTTTCTGCAGTTTTTGTGTGATTTTTAAGAAAAACGTTTTTTTGGTATAATTTTAAAAATAATCGTCCGAAAAATTTTAAAACTACATTTCTAATTAGATTTCATGAAAATAAAATTATTTAAACAAAATTTACAGTTTTTTATTAAGAAATAAAAAAGTTACAGCAGTTTTTGTTTGATTTTTAAGAAAAACGTTTTTTTGGTATAATTTTAAAAATAATCGACCGAAAAATTTTAAAACTACATTTCTAATTAGATTTCATGAAAATAAAATTATTTAAACAAAATTTACATTTTTTTATAAAGAAATAAAAAAGTTACAGCAGTTTTTGTTTGATTTTTAAGAAAAACGCATTATTTCTAAAAAATAACGTTTTTTTGATATAATTTTAAAAGTAATCGTCCGAAAAATTTTAAAACTACATTTCTAATTAGATTTTATGAAAATAAAATTATTTAAACAAAATTTACATTTTTTTATAAAGAAATAAAAAAGTTTCTGCAGTTTTTGTGTGATTTTTAAGAAAAACGTTTTTTTGGTATAATTTTAAAAATAATCGACCGAAAAATTTAAAACTACATTTCTAATTAGATTTCATGAAAATAAAATTATTTAAACAAAATTTACATTTTTTTATAAAGAAATAAAAAAGTTACAGCAGTGTTTGTTTGATTTTTAAGAAAAACGCATTATTTCTAAAAAATAACGTTTTTTTGATATAATTTTAAAAGTAATCGTCCGAAAAATTTTAAAACTACATTTCTAATTAGATTTCATGAAAATAAAATTATTTAAACAAAATTTACATTTTTTTATAAAGAAATAAAAAAGTTTCTGCAGTTTTTGTGTGGATTTTAAGAAAGAGGTTTTTTTGGTATAATTTTAAAAATAATCGTCCGAAAAATTTTAAAACTACATTTCTAATTAGATTTCATGAAAATAAAATTATTTAAACAAAATTTACATTTTTTTATAAAGAAATAAAAAAGTTTCTGCAGTTTTTGTGTGATTTTTAAGAAAAACGTTTTTTTGGTATAATTTTAAAAATAATCGACCGAAAAATTTTAAAACTACATTTCTAATTAGATTTCATGAAAATAAAATTATTTAAACAAAATTTACATTTTTTTATAAAGAAATAAAAAAGTTACAGCAGTTTTAGTTTGATTTTTAAGAAAAACGCATTATTTCTAAAAAATAACGTTTTTTTGATATAATTTTAAAAGTAATCGTCCGAAAAATTTTAAAACTACATTTCTAATTAGATTTCATGAAAATAAAATTATTTAAACAAAATTTACATTTTTTTATAAAGAAATAAAAAAGTTTCTGCAGTTTTAGTTTGATTTTTAAGAAAAACGCATTATTTCTAAAAAATAACGTTTTTTTGATATAATTTTAAAAGTAATCGTCCGAAAAACTTTAAAACTACATTTCTAATTAGATTTCATGAAAATAATATTATTTAAACAAAATTTACATTTTTTTATAAAGAAATAAAAAAGTTACAGCAGTTTTTGTTTGATTTTTAAGAAAAACGCATTATTTTTAAAAAATAACGTTTTTTTGATATAATTTTAAAAGTAATCGTCCGAAAAATTTTAAAACTACATTTCTAATTAGATTTCATGAAAATAAAATTATTTAAACAAAATTTACATTTTTTTATAAAGAAATAAAAAAGTTCTGCAGTTTTTGTGTGATTTTTAAGAAAAACGTTTTTTTGGTATAATTTTAAAAATAATCGACCGAAAAATTTTAAAACTACATTTCTAATTAGATTTCATGAAAATAAAATTATTTAAACAGAATTTACATTTTTTTATAAAGAAATAAAAAAGTTACAGTAGTTTTAGTTTGATTTTTAAGAAAAACGCATTATTTCTAAAAAATAACGTTTTTTTGATATAATTTTAAAAGTAATCGTCCGAAAAATTTTAAAACTACATTTCTAATTAGATTTCATGAAAATAATATTATTTAAACAAAATTTACATTTTTTTATAAAGAAATAAAAAAGTTTCTGCAGTTTTTGTGTGATTTTTAAGAAAAACGTTTTTTTGGTATAATTTTAAAAATAATCGACCGAAAAATTTTAAAACTACATTTCTAATTAGATTTCATGAAAATAAAATTATTTAAACAAAATTTACATTTTTTTATAAAGAAATAAAAAAGTTACAGCAGTTTTTGTTTGATTTTAAGAAAAACGCATTATTTCTAAAAAATAACGTTTTTTTGATATAATTTTAAAAGTAATCGTCCGAAAAATTTTAAAACTACATTTCTAATTAGATTTCATGAAAATAATATTATTTAAACAAAATTTTAATTTTTTTATAAAGAAATAAAAAAGTTACAGCAGTTTTTGTTTGATTTTTAAGAAAAACGCATAATTTCTAAAAAATAACGTTTTTTTGATATAATTTTAAAAGTAATCGTCCGAAAAATTTTAAAACTACATTTCTAATTAGATTTCATGAAAATAATATTATTTAAACAAAATTTACATTTTTTTATAAAGAAATAAAAAAGTTTCTGCAGTTTTTGTGTGATTTTTAAGAAAAACGTTTTTTTGGTATAATTTTAAAAATAATCGACCGAAAAATTTTAAAACTACATTTCTAATTAGATTTCATGAAAATAAAATTATTTAAACAAAATTTACATTTTTTTATAAAGAAATAAAAAAGTTACAGCAGTTTTTGTTTGATTTTTAAGAAAAACGCATTATTTCTAAAAAATAACGTTTTTTTGATATAATTTTAAAAGTAATCGTCCGAAAAATTTTAAAACTACATTTCTAATTAGATTTCATGAAAATAATATTATTAAAACAAAATTTACATTTTTTTATAAAGAAATAAAAAAGTTTCTGCAGTTTTTGTGTGATTTTTAAGAAAAACGTTTTTTTGGTATAATTTTAAAAATAATCGACCGAAAAATTTTAAAACTACATTTCTAATTAGATTTCATGAAAATAAAATTATTTAAACAAAATTTACATTTTTTTATAAAGAAATAAAAAAGTTTCTGCAGTTTTTGTGTGATTTTTAAGAAAGACGTTTTTTTGGTATAATTTTAAAAATAATCGACCGAAAAATTTTAAAACTACATTTCTAATTAGATTTCATGAAAATAAAATTATTTAAACAAAATTTACATTTTTTTATAAAGAAATAAAAAAGTTACAGCAGTTTTGGTTTGATTTTTAAGAAAAACGCATTATTTCTAAAAAATAACGTCTTTTTGATATAATTTTAAAAGTAATCGTCCGAAAAAATTTAAAACTACATTTCTAATTAGATTTCATGAAAATAAAATTATTTAAACAAAATTTACATTTTTTTATAAAGAAATAAAAAAGTTTCTGCAGTTTTTGTGTGATTTTTAAGAAAAACGTTTTTTTGGTATAATTTTAAAAATAATCGACCGAAAAATTTTAAAACTACATTTCTAATTAGATTTCATGAAAATAAAATTATTTAAACAAAATTTACATTTTTTTATAAAGAAATAAAAAAGTTACAGCAGTTTTTGTTTGATTTTTAAGAAAAACGCATTATTTCTAAAAAATAACGTTTTTTTGATATAATTTTAAAAGTAATCGTCCGAAAAATTTTAAAACTACATTTCTATATAGATTTCATGAAAATAAAATTATTTAAACAAAATTTACATTTTTTTATAAAGAAATAAAAAAGTTTCTGCAGTTTTTGTGTGATTTTTAAGAAAAACGTTTTTTTGGTATAATTTTAAAAATAATCGACCGAAAAATTTTAAAACTACATTTCTAATTAGATTTCATGAAAATAAAATTATTTAAACAAAATTTACATTTTTTTATAAAGAAATAAAAAAGTTACAGCAGTTTTAGTTTGATTTTTAAGAAAAACGCATTATTTCTAAAAAATAACGTTTTTTTGATATAATTTTAAAAGTAATCGTCCGAAAAATTTTAAAACTACATTTCTAATTAGATTTCATGAAAATAATATTATTTAAACAAAATTTACATTTTTTTATAAAGAAATAAAAAAGTTTCTGCAGTTTTTGTGTGATTTTTAAGAAAAACTTTTTTTTGGTATAATTTTAAAAATAATCGACCGACAAATTTTAAAACTACTTTTCTAATTAGATTTCATGAAAATAAAATTATTTAAACAAAATTTACATTTTTTTATAAAGAAATAAAAAAGTTACAGCAGTTTTAGTTTGATTTTTAAGAAAATCGCATTATTTCTAAAAAATAACGTTTTTTTGATATAATTTTAAAAGTAATCGTCCGAAAAATTTTAAAACTACATTTCTAATTAGATTTCATGAAAATAAAATTATTTAAACAAAATTTACATTTTTTTATAAAGAAATAAAAAAGTTTCTGCAGTTTTTGTGTGATTTTTAAGAAAAACGTTTTTTTGGTATAATTTTAAAAATAATCGACCGAAAAATTTTAAAACTACATTTCTAATTAGATTTCATGAAAATAAAATTATTTAAACAAAATTTACATTTTTTTATAAAGAAATAAAAAAGTTACAGCAGTTTTAGTTTGATTTTTAAGAAAAACGCATTATTTCTAAAAAATAACGTTTTTTTGATATAATTTTAAAAGTAATCGTCCGAAAAATTTTAAAACTACATTTCTAATTAGATTTCATGAAAATAAAATTATTTAAACAAAATTTACATTTTTTTATAAAGAAATAAAAAAGTTTCTGCAGTTTTTGTGTGATTTTTAAGAAAAACGTTTTTTTGGTATAATTTTAAAAATAATCGACCGAAAAATTTTAAAACTACATTTCTAATTAGATTTCATGAAAATAAAATTATTTAAACAAAATTTACATTTTTTTATAAAGAAATAAAAAAGTTTCTGCAGTTTTTGTGTGATTTTTAAGAAAAACGTTTTTTTGGTATAATTTTAAAAATAATCGACCGAAAAATTTTAAAACTACATTTCTAATTAGATTTCATGAAAATAAAATTATTTAAACAAAATTTACAATTTTTTATAAAGAAATAAAAAAGTTTCTGCAGTTTTTGTGTGATTTTTAAGAAAAACGTTTTTTTGGTATAATTTTCAAAATAATCGTCCGAAAAATTTTAAAACTACATTTCTAATTAGATTTCATGAAAATAAAATTATTTAAACAAAATTTACAGTTTTTTATTAAGAAATAAAAAAGTTACAGCAGTTTTTGTTTGATTTTTAAGAAAAACGTTTTTTTGGTATAATTTTAAAAATAATCGACCGAAAAATTTTAAAACTACATTTCTAATTAGATTTCATGAAAATAAAATTATTTAAACAAAATTTACATTTTTTTATAAAGAAATAAAAAAGTTACAGCAGTTTTAGTTTGATTTTTAAGAAAAACGCATTATTTCTAAAAAATAACGTTTTTTTGATATAATTTTAAAAGTAATCGTCCGAAAAATTTTAAAACTACATTTCTAATTAGATTTCATGAAAATAATATTATTTAAACAAAATTTACATTTTTTTATAAAGAAATAAAAAAGTTTCTGCAGTTTTTGTGTGATTTTTAAGAAAAACGTTTTTTGGTATAATTTTAAAAATAATCGACCGAAAAATTTTAAAACTACATTTCTAATTGGATTTTATGAAAATAAAATTATTTAAACAAAATTTACATTTTTTTATAAAGAAATAAAAAAGTTACAGCAGTTTTTGTTTGATTTTTAAGAAAAACGCATTATTTCTAAAAAATAACGTTTTTTTGATATAATTTTAAAAGTAATCGTCCGAAAAATTTTAAAACTACATTTCTAATTAGATTTCATGAAAATAAAATTATTTAAACAAAATTTACATTTTTTTATAAAGAAATAAAAAAGTTTCTGCAGTTTTTGTGTGATTTTTAAGAAAGACGTTTTTTTGGTATAATTTTAAAAATAATCGACCGAAAAATTTTAAAACTACATTTCTAATTAGATTTCATGAAAATAAAATTATTTAAACAAAATTTACATTTTTTATAAAGAAATAAAAAAGTTACAGCAGTTTTGGTTTGATTTTTAAGAAAAACGCATTATTTCTAAAAAATAACGTTTTTTTGATATAATTTTAAAAGTAATCGTCCGAAAAATTTTAAAACTACATTTCTAATTAGATTTCATGAAAATAAAATTATTTAAACAAAATTTACATTTTTTTATAAAGAAATAAAAAAGTTTCTGCAGTTTTTGTGTGATTTTTAAGAAAAACGTTTTTTTGGTATAATTTTAAAAATAATCGACCGAAAAATTTTAAAACTACATTTCTAATTAGATTTCATGAAAATAAAATTATTTAAACAAAATTTACATTTTTTTATAATGAAATAAAAAAGTTACAGCAGTTTTTGTTTGATTTTTAAGAAAAACGCATTATTTCTAAAAAATAACGTTTTTTTGATATAATTTTAAAAGTAATCGTCCGAAAAATTTTAAAACTACATTTCTAATTAGATTTCATGAAAATAAAATTATTTAAACAAAATTTACATTTTTTTATAAAGAAATAAAAAAGTTTCTGCAGTTTTTGTGTGATTTTTAAGAAAAACGTTTTTTTGGTATAATTTTAAAAATAATCGACCGAAAAATTTTAAAACTACATTTCTAATTAGATTTCATGAAAATAAAATTATTTAAATAAAATTTACATTTTTTTATAAAGAAATAAAAAAGTTACAGCAGTTTTAGTTTGATTTTTAAGAAAAACGCATTATTTCTAAAAAATAACGTTTTTTTGATATAATTTTAAAAGTAATCGTCCGAAAAATTTTAAAACTACATTTCTAATTAGATTTCATGAAAATAATATTATTTAAACAAAATTTACATTTTTTTATAAAGAAATAAAAAAGTTTCTGCAGTTTTTGTGTGATTTTTAAGAAAAACGTTTTTTTGGTATAATTTTAAAAATAATCGACCGAAAAATTTTAAAACTACATTTCTAATTAGATTTCATGAAAATAAAATTATTTAAACAAAATTTACATTTTTTTATAAAGAAATAAAAAAGTTACAGCAGTTTTAGTTTGATTTTTAAGAAAACGCATTATTTCTAAAAAATAACGTTTTTTTGATATAATTTTAAAAGTAATTGTCCGAAAAATTTTAAAACTACATTTCTAATTAGATTTCATGAAAATAAAATTATTTAAACAAAATTTACATTTTTTTATAAAGAAATAAAAAAGTTTCTGCAGCTTTTGTGTGATTTTTAAGAAAAACGTTTTTTTGGTATAATTTTAAAAATAATCGACCGAAAAATTTTAAAACTACATTTCTAATTAGATTTCATGAAAATAAAATTATTTAAACAAAATTTACATTTTTTTATAAAGAAATAAAAAAGTTTCTGCAGTTTTTGTGTGATTTTTAAGAAAAACGTTTTTTTGGTATAATTTTAAAAATAATCGACCGAAAAATTTTAAAACTACATTTCTAATTAGATTTCATGAAAATAAAATTATTTAAACAAAATTTACATTTTTTTATAAAGAAATAAAAAAGTTACAGCAGTTTTTGTTTGATTTTTAAGAAAAACGCATTATTTCTAAAAAATAACGTTTTTTTGATATAATTTTAAAAGTAATCGTCCGAAAAATTTTAAAACTACATTTCTAATTAGATTTCATGAAAATAATATTATTTAAACAAAATTTACATTTTTTTATAAAGAAATAAAAAAGTTACAGCAGTTTTTGTTTGATTTTTAAGAAAAACGCATTATTTCTAAAAAATAACGTTTTTTTGATATAATTTTAAAAGTAATCGTCCGAAAAATTTTAAAACTACATTTCTAATTAGATTTCATGAAAATAATATTATTTAAACAAAATTTACATTTTTTTATAAAGAAATAAAAAAGTTTCTGTAGTTTTTGTGTGATTTTTAAGAAAAACGTTTTTTTGGTATAATTTTAAAAATAATCGACCGAAAAATTTTAAAACTACATTTCTAATTAGATTTCATGAAAATAAAATTATTTAAACAAAATTTACATTTTTTTATAAAGAAATAAAAAAGTTACAGCAGTTTTTGTTTGATTTTTAAGAAAAACGCATTATATCTAAAAAATAACGTTTTTTTGATATAATTTTAAAAGTAATCGTCCGAAAAATTTTAAAACTACATTTCTAATTAGATTTCATGAAAATAATATTATTTAAACAAAATTTACATTTTTTTATAAAGAAATAAAAAAGTTACAGCAGTTTTTGTTTGATTTTTAAGAAAAACGCATTATTTCTAAAAAATAACGTTTTTTTGATATAATTTTAAAAGTAATCGTCCGAAAAATTTTAAAACTACATTTCTAATTAGATTTCATGAAAATAAAATTATTTAAACAAAATTTACATTTTTTTATAAAGAAATAAAAAAGTTTCTGCAGTTTTTGTGTGATTTTTAAGAAAAACGTTTTTTTGGTATAATTTTAAAAATAATCGACCGAAGAATTTTAAAACTACATTTCTAATTAGATTTCATGAAAATAAAATTATTTAAACAAAATTTACATTTTTTTATAAAGAAATAAAAAAGTTACAGCAGTTTTTGTTTGATTTTTAAGAAAAACGCATTATTTCTAAAAAATAACGTTTTTTTGATATAATTTTAAAAGTAATCGTCCGAAAAATTTTAAAACTACATTTCTAATTAGATTTCATGAAAATAAAATTATTTAAACAAAATTTACATTTTTTTATAAAGAAATAAAAAAGTTTCTGCAGTTTTTGTGTGATTTTTAAGAAAAACGTTTTTTTGGTATAATTTTAAAAATAATCGACCGAAAAATTTTAAAACTACATTTCTAATTAGATTTCATGAAAATAAAATTATTTAAACAAAATTTACATTTTTTTATAAAGAAATAAAAAAGTTACAGCAGTTTTTGTTTGATTTTTAAGAAAAACGCATTATTTCTAAAAAATAACGTTTTTTTGATATAATTTTAAAAGTAATCGTCCGAAAAATTTTAAAACTACATTTCTAATTAGATTTCATGAAAATAATATTATTTAAACAAAATTTACATTTTTTTATAAAGAAATAAAAAAGTTACAGCAGTTTTTGTTTGATTTTTAAGAAAAACGCATTATTTCTAAAAAATAACGTTTTTTTGATATAATTTTAAAAGTAATCGTCCGAAAAATTTTAAAACTACATTTCTAATTAGATTTCATGAAAATAAAATTATTTAAACAAAATTTACATTTTTTTATAAAGAAATAAAAAAGTTTCTGCAGTTTTTGTGTGATTTTTAAGAAAAACGTTTTTTTGGTATAATTTTAAAAATAATCGACCGAAAAATTTTAAAACTACATTTCTAATTAGATTTCATGAAAATAAAATTATTTAAACAAAATTTACATTTTTTTATAAAGAAATAAAAAAGTTACAGCAGTTTTTGTTTGATTTTTAAGAAAAACGCATTATTTCTAAAAAATAACGTTTTTTTGATATAATTTTAAAAGTAATCGTCCGAAAAATTTTAAAACTACATTTCTAATTAGATTACATGAAAATAAAATTATTTAAACAAAATTTACATTTTTTTATAAAGAAATAAAAAAGTTTCTGCAGTTTTTGTGTGATTTTTAAGAAAAACGTTTTTTTGGTATAATTTTAAAAATAATCGACCGAAAAATTTTAAAACTACATTTCTAATTAGATTTCATGAAAATAAAATTATTTAAACAAAATTTACATTTTTTTATAAAGAAATAAAAAAGTTACAGCAGTTTTTGTTTGATTTTTAAGAAAAACGCATTATTTCTAAAAAATAACGTTTTTTTGATATAATTTTAAAAGTAATCGTCCGAAAAATTTTAAAACTACATTTCTAATTATATTTCATGAAAATAAAATTATTTAAACAAAATTTACATTTTTTTATAAAGAAATAAAAAAGTTTCTGCAGTTTTTGTGTGATTTTTAAGAAAAACGTTTTTTTGGTATAATTTTAAAAATAATCGACCGAAAAATTTTAAAACTACATTTCTAATTAGATTTCATGAAAAAAAAATTATTTAAACAAAATTTACATTTTTTTATAAAGAAATAAAAAAGTTACAGCAGTTTTTGTTTGATTTTTAAGAAAAACGCATTATTTCTAAAAAATAACGTTTTTTTGATATAATTTTAAAAGTAATCGTCCGAAAAATTTTAAAACTACATTTCTAATTAGATTTCATGAAAATAAAATTATTTAAACAAAATTTACATTTTTTTATAAAGAAATAAAAAAGTTTCTGCAGTTTTTGTGTGATTTTTAAGAAAAACGTTTTTTTGGTATAATTTTAAAAATAATCGACCGAAAAATTTTAAAACTACATTTCTAATTAGATTTCATGAAAATAAAATTATTTAAACAAAATTTACATTTTTTTATAAAGAAATAAAAAAGTTACAGCAGTTTTAGTTTGATTTTTAAGAAAAACGCATTATTTCTAAAAAATAAAGTTTTTTTGATATAATTTTAAAAGTAATCGTCCGAAAAATTTTAAAACTACATTTCTAATTAGATTTCATGAAAATAATATTATTTAAACAAAATTTACATTTTTTTATAAAGAAATAAAAAAGTTTCTGCAGTTTTTGTGTGATTTTTAAGAAAAACGTTTTTTTGGTATAATTTTAAAAATAATCGACCGAAAAATTTTAAAACTACATTTCTAATTAGATTTCATGAAAATAAAATTATTTAAACAAAATTTACATTTTTTTATAAAGAAATAAAAAAGTTACAGCAGTTTTTGTTTGATTTTTAAGAAAAACGCATTATTTCTAAAAAATAACGTTTTTTTGATATAATTTTAAAAGTAATCGTCCGAAAAATTTTAAAACTACATTTCTAATTAGATTTCATGAAAATAAAATTATTTAAACAAAATTTACATTTTTTTATAAAGAAATAAAAAAGTTTCTGCAGTTTTTGTGTGATTTTTAAGAAAAACGTTTTTTTGGTATAATTTTAAAAATAATCGACCGAAAAATTTTAAAACTACATTTCTAATTAGATTTCATGAAAATAAAATTATTTAAACAAAATTTACATTTTTTTATAAAGAAATAAAAAAGTTACAGCAGTTTTTGTTTGATTTTTAAGAAAAACGCATTATTTCTAAAAAATAACGTTTTTTTGATATAATTTTAAAAGTAATCGTCCGAAAAATTTTAAAACTACATTTCTAATTAGATTACATGAAAATAAAATTATTTAAACAAAATTTACATTTTTTTATAAAGAAATAAAAAAGTTTCTGCAGTTTTTGTGTGATTTTTAAGAAAAACGTTTTTTTGGTATAATTTTAAAAATAATCGACCGAAAAATTTTAAAACTACATTTCTAATTAGATTTCATGAAAATAAAATTATTTAAACAAAATTTACATTTTTTTATAAAGAAATAAAAAAGTTACAGCAGTTTTTGTTTGATTTTTAAGAAAAACGCATTATTTCTAAAAAATAACGTTTTTTTGATATAATTTTAAAAGTAATCGTCCGAAAAATTTTAAAACTACATTTATAATTATATTTCATGAAAATAAAATTATTTAAACAAAATTTACATTTTTTTATAAAGAAATAAAAAAGTTTCTGCAGTTTTTGTGTGATTTTTAGGAAAAACGTTTTTTTGGTATAATTTTAAAAATAATCGACCGAAAAATTTTAAAACTACATTTTTAATTAGATTTCATGAAAATAAAATTATTTAAACAAAATTTACATTTTTTTATAAAGAAATAAAAAAGTTACAGCAGTTTTTGTTTGATTTTTAAGAAAAACGCATTATTTCTAAAAAATAACGTTTTTTTGATATAATTTTAAAAGTAATCGTCCGAAAAATTTTAAAACTACATTTCTAATTAGATTTCATGAAAATAAAATTATTTAAACAAAATTTACATTTTTTTATAAAGAAATAAAAAAGTTTCTGCAGTTTTTGTGTGATTTTTAAGAAAAACGTTTTTTTGGTATAATTTTAAAAATAATCGACCGAAAAATTTTAAAACTACATTTCTAATTAGATTTCATGAAAATAAAATTATTTAAACAAAATTTACATTTTTTTATAAAGAAATAAAAAAGTTACAGCAGTTTTAGTTTGATTTTTAAGAAAAACGCATTATTTCTAAAAAATAAAGTTTTTTTGATATAATTTTAAAAGTAATCGTCCGAAAAATTTTAAAACTACATTTCTAATTAAATTTCATGAAAATAATATTATTTAAACAAAATTTACATTTTTTTATAAAGAAATAAAAAAGTTTCTGCAGTTTTTGTGTGATTTTTAAGAAAAACGTTTTTTTGGTATAATTTTAAAAATAATCAACCGAAAAATTTTAAAACTACATTTCTAATTAGATTTCATGAAAATAAAATTATTTAAACAAAATTTACATTTTTTTATAAAGAAATAAAAAAGTTACAGCAGTTTTAGTTTGATTTTTAAGAAAAACGCATTATTTCTAAAAAATAAAGTTTTTTTGATATAATTTTAAAAGTAATCGTCCGAAAAATTTTAAAACTACATTTCTAATTAGATTTCATGAAAATAAAATTATTTAAACAAAATTTACATTTTTTTATAAAGAAATAAAAAAGTTTCTGCAGTTTTTGTGTGATTTTTAAGAAAAACGTTTTTTTGGTATAATTTTAAAAATAATCAACCGAAAAATTTTAAAACTACATTTCTAATTAGATTTCATGAAAATAAAATTATTTAAACAAAATTTACATTTTTTTATAAAGAAATAAAAAAGTTACAGCAGTTTTTGTTTGATTTTTAAGAAAAACGCATTATTTCTAAAAAATAACGTTTTTTTGATATAATTTTAAAAGTAATCGTCCGAAAAATTTTAAAACTACATTTCTAATTAGATTTCATGAAAATAAAATTATTTAAACAAAATTTACATTTTTTTATAAAGAAATAAAAAAGTTTCCGCAGTTTTTGTGTGATTTTTAAGAAAAACGTTTTTTTGGTATAATTTTAAAAATAATCGACCGAAAAATTTTAAAACTACATTTCTAATTAGATTTCATGAAAATAAAATTATTTAAACAAAATTTACATTTTTTTATAAAGAAATAAAAAAGTTACAGCAGTTTTTGTTTGATTTTTAAGAAAAACGCATTATTTCTAAAAAATAACGTTTTTTTGATATAATTTTAAAAGTAATCGTCCGAAAAATTTTAAAACTACATTTCTAATTAGATTACATGAAAATAAAATTATTTAAACAAAATTTACATTTTTTTATAAAGAAATAAAAAAGTTTCTGCAGTTTTTGTGTGATTTTTAAGAAAAACGTTTTTTTGGTATAATTTTAAAAATAATCGACCGAAAAATTTTAAAACTACATTTCTAATTAGATTTCATGAAAATAAAATTATTTAAACAAAATTTACATTTTTTTATAAAGAAATAAAAAAGTTACAGCAGTTTTTGTTTGATTTTTAAGAAAAACGCATTATTTCTAAAAAATAACGTTTTTTTGATATAATTTTAAAAGTAATCGTCCGAAAAATTTTAAAACTACATTTCTAATTATATTTCATGAAAATAAAATTATTTAAACAAAATTTACATTTTTTTATAAAGAAATAAAAAAGTTTCTGCAGTTTTTGTGTGATTTTTAAGAAAAACGTTTTTTTGGTATAATTTTAAAAATAATCGACCGAAAAATTTTAAAACTACATTTCTAATTAGATTTCATGAAAATAAAATTATTTAAACAAAATTTACATTTTTTTATAAAGAAATAAAAAAGTTACAGCAGTTTTTGTTTGATTTTTAAGAAAAACGCATTATTTCTAAAAAATAACGTTTTTTTGATATAATTTTAAAAGTAATCGTCCGAAAAATTTTAAAACTACATTTCTAATTAGATTTCATGAAAATAAAATTATTTAAACAAAATTTACATTTTTTTATAAAGAAATAAAAAAGTTTCTGCAGTTTTTGTGTGATTTTTAAGAAAAACGTTTTTTTGGTATAATTTTAAAAATAATCGACCGAAAAATTTTAAAACTACATTTCTAATTAGATTTCATGAAAATAAAATTATTTAAACAAAATTTACATTTTTTTATAAAGAAATAAAAAAGTTACAGCAGTTTTTGTTTGATTTTTAAGAAAAACGCATTATTTCTAAAAAATAACGTTTTTTTGATATAATTTTAAAAATAAAATTATTTAAACAAAATTTACATTTTTTTATAAAGAAATAAAAAAGTTACAGCAGTTTTTGTTTGATTTTTAAGAAAAACGCATTATTTCTAAAAAATAACGTTTTTTTGATATAATTTTAAAAGTAATCGTCCGAAAAATTTTAAAACTACATTTCTAATTAGATTTCATGAAAATAATATTATTTAAACAAAATTTACATTTTTTTATAAAGAAATAAAAAAGTTACAGCAGTTTTTGTTTGATTTTTAAGAAAAACGCATTATTTCTAAAAAATAACGTTTTTTTGATATAATTTTAAAAGTAATCGTCCGAAAAATTTTAAAACTACATTTCTAATTAGATTTCATGAAAATAATATTATTTAAACAAAATTTACATTTTTTTATAAAGAAATAAAAAAGTTTCTGCAGTTTTTGTGTGGTTTTTAAGAAAAACGTTTTTTTGGTATAATTTTAAAAATAATCGTCCGAAAAATTTTAAAACTACATTTCTAATTAGATTTCATGAAAATAAAATTATTTAAACAAAATTTACAGTTTTTTATTAAGAAATAAAAAAGTTACAGCAGTTTTTGTTTGATTTTTAAGAAAAACGTTTTTTTGGTATAATTTTAAAAATAATCGACCGAAAAATTTTAAAACTACATTTCTAATTAGATTTCATGAAAATAAAATTATTTAAACAAAATTTACATTTTTTTATAAAGAAATAAAAAAGTTACAGCAGTTTTTGTTTGATTTTTAAGAAAAACGCATTATTTCTAAAAAATAACGTTTTTTTGATATAATTTTAAAAGTAATCGTCCGAAAAATTTTAAAACTACATTTCTAATTAGATTTCATGAAAATAAAATTATTTAAACAAAATTTACATTTTTTTATAAAGAAATAAAAAAGTTTCTGCAGTTTTTTTAGCCATATCATTCGTGAGTAACGGACGTGTCGCAGAGATCTCGAGATTTGATAGTAAATTGTGCGAAATTGTGCGTGAGTGCTGGTTCAGCCCTAGGCCTTCTCCACTTTATTTCCGGAGCCCTGAGTTGTCTTTTGGGACTTGGATGCCACTGCCGCCAATTCGCCGCCACTCTGGGGGATTTACCGCCACCTGATCGTCAAAAGTAAGAACTCAAGTATCGGGATATCAAAACACGGCAAGAGGTATTTTAACCGCCAATCCGAATTGGCTATCCACAAACTATTAAAATTTTTTTGCGGGAAATTTAAGATATCCGAGATCAGGTGAACAGGAAACAGAAAGAGGTTCGCGCTTTCGCCATTTTTGGGACTTGGGAAAATTTTGCAGTGCCCGCGAAAATTAATTTTACAGCGCTTTCGCCATTTTTTTTTTTTTGGGTCTTAAAAATTTGTTGTAGTGCCGGCGGAACTTTTACCATCCATTACGCGCGCGTTCACCATATTGTTGGACTTAGTCACCACGACAGGCAGCGTCGGTGCATTGTGCCAGGGTCCTCCTTCCTTCTTTTCTTATAATAACGTTAATTACAATAAATTATGGACAGACCGCGGTGCAACAAATGTTCAAAGGACGTAGTAAAGGAGAGAGTAGTCTGCGTTCGATGCAAATCCACTTACCACGTTAGCTGCTCCGCTCGTGTGCGCTCTGGTAAATTTAATGATGAGGAGGAATTTGACTGCTGTCCCGATCTTATAGCCACTGAGGAACTAACTGGTGCAATGTCTGGTCCCTTGCAGGACCTAACGCTCATTGTTACATCTCTTCAAAATTCTATTTCAAAACTGGTAGAAGGCTTTGAAGCGCAACGTAAGGATATCCAAGAAATCCGATTACTTGCTGAAACTGTCGATAATCTTAAAGCTGAGTGCTCTGCTTTAAGATCCCAGTTTAATGATTTAAATAATAAGTTCAATCAACTCGCCAGCAATACCAGTGCAAGTAACAGCTGCTCTTCGGACAATGGTCTTATTGCAGAGCTTGAACTTCGCAAGAGTAAGGAGGACTCCATTATTCTCTACAATATACCTGAGTCAACAGTTGGCAATATTGAGCACGAAGATAATCGGATTGTCAAATCCACGCTGGAACCTATACTGGGTGCGGATGTAATCCAAAAAATTTTTAGAGTGGGAAAGAAAGGCGATCGTCCTCGCCCTATTAAAGCTAAGCTACTGAACAAATTTGATGTCTATAAGGTTATGCAAAACAAGAATAAATTACCTGAAAAGATTCGGGTCCAACCTGATCGAACTATAATGCAAAGGGAGGAACTCACAAGTACAATCAAAGAGCTTAAACGTAGGGAACAAGAAGGCGAAAAAAATCTAATCTTAAAATTTATTAATAATTGTCCTAAAATTATTTCCAAGCAGAACGTCCAAAAAAACTTGTAAATGCCCAGCAAACTTATTCATCAACGCAACAAATTTCCTGCTATTACCAAAATGTAAGAGGACTCAATTCCAAAACAAATGCTTTCTTAAATAATATATGTGCCGTTAACCACGACATTGTCTTTATAACTGAAACTTGGCTGCAAAGAGGTGTTATCGATTCCGAGTTATTTCCATCGTATTTCCATGTTTACCGTTCTGATCGCAAAAATCGTAAAGGAGGAGGTGTTCTTCTAGCTGTAAAAAATACCATCACTTCACAGCTCATTGCGTTAGATCATGATACCTTCTATCCTGCTGAAGTAGTTGCTGTCCAAGTGAAATCTTCAACCTATGAAATCACTTTAATATGTATTTACATTCCACCTGCAACAGTCTTACTCGATTATAATAATATTCTTGAAAGCTTAGAACAGCAATTTGACCTTAATAAGAACACTCTAATCGTTGGCGACTTTAATATTCCCAAATATTATGATAGCATTACCTTCACTGATTCAGGAAACAACTATACAATATCTCTGGAGAATTTCTTGTCTATAAATTCCATCTGTCAATTGAATAATGTACTTAATTGTAAAGATCGCATCCTTGACTTGGTTCTTGCATCTGGAAACTTGCAATGCACAATATCTCGTGATCTTGATCCTATTGTTGCAGAAGATCCGTATCATCCATCTTTATTAACTCAAGTGACTGTAATAAGTGAAAGTACTCCTAATTTTGTTAGTAATCCTCTACCAAAATATAATTTTAAACGTGCAAATTTGATTGGATTATACGATACCATTATTCATCTCAATTGGGATGAACTTTACAATATTAATAATGTTGAAGATGCTTGTAATTATTTATATAATAATCTCTACAGCAGCCTAGATGTGTACGTACCCAAATACCTGCCATATAAAAGAAAAACTGAGTATCCACCATGGTTTAATAAGTCGATATTATCCGACCTAAAATTGAAAGCTAAACTGCATGATAACTACCGTCGACAAAATAATAATGATGCTAAGTTGCGCTTTCAAGAGATACGGAGATCCCTAAAAATAAAAATCAGCAATAGTAGAAATGCATACATTCGAAAATCTGAGAAATCCATCACATCAGACCCAACTATGCTTTGGTCCTATATAAATTCCATGAAGAATGACTCCAGAATACCAGGGGCTATGTACTGTAATGGCGAGCTGCTTAATGATCCACAGAAAATTGTCAATGCTTTTGCGACTCAGTTTTCTAGTGTATATGAACCTTCTACTAAACCTATTTTATCCGATTATACTCGATTGGATCAGTTCGGTAATTTCAACATATCAGAAGACACAGTTATCAGGCACCTAAAAAAGCTAAACGGTAAACTTACAGCCGGTTGCGATTTAATACCGAGCTTTTTTTTAAAAGACTGCTCGAGCTTATTGTCCAAACCCATCACCTACATTTTTAACCTCATGCTCAAATATTCCACATTTCCTGATGTATGGAAACTAGTACGCATATGTCCAGTTTTTAAGAAAGGTCCAAAAAATGATGTTTCGAACTACAGACCCATAGCTCTGTTGAGTAACTTCTCAAAAGTATTTGAAAGTATACTGACTGAGCATATATACTCCAGAGTTGAAAAAATAATTCCAATTCAACAACATGGCTTCATGAAACGTAGATCAACATGTACCAACCTATTTAATGCCTGTCAATTTATTTCATCTGCACTGGACGATCGTAAGCAATGTGATGTAATATACATGGATCTTAGCAAGGCTTTTGATAAATTGGTTCACACCAAACTGCTGAATAAGTTAAAGAATTTCGATATCAATGATAACATAGTGTCGGTTTTAGCCTCTTACCTAAACAATAGACAGCAGGTTGTTGAATATAATGGTTACACTTCTTTTAAATTTATACCATCATCAGGGGTTCCGCAGGGATCAACACTAGGACCCTTACTGTTCCTGCTGTACATTAATGATGCTACAAGCGCCACGTCGTCACATTATCTCGGATTTGCTGATGATTTTAAATTTCTTCGTATTATCAATAGCGTTGAAGACTGTGTCCAACTTGAGGAGGATGCCAACAACTTTAGTAAATGGTGCGGTAAAAATGGCCTTGAAGTGAATGTGAATAAGTGCTTCGTGTTGTCCTTCTCGCGCAAAGTGCATTCAGTTAGGTTCAATTACTCTATGTGTAATAAACCTCTGAATCGTGTTAACGAACAAAAGGACCTGGGTGTTATTTTTGATAGCAAATTAAATTTTAACTGCCACATCCTCTCATTGGTCTCACAGTGTTATCGTATGCTAGGTTTTATCATGCGCAACTCAAAGGCATTTATTGATATCAACACAATTGTTACTTTATTTAATGCCTATATTCTGAGCAGACTTACTTATTGTGCGGTTGTATGGTCACCTGTATACTACAGATATATAAACATGCTTGAGAATGTTCAAAAGAGATTCTTAAAATACCTGTTCAAAATAAAGTACAAAATTTATCCTGATCAATCGGTAACCTATCAAAGTCTTCTCAATGAATTCAACTTTTTGACTATTGCTGTGAAACATCAAATTATACATGCTCTCTATTGTTATAAAATTGTACACAATATCATTGATGATCCTTTCACCCTTTCTTCTCTTAATTTCCATATTCCTGTTAAGGCCACTAGAAACTGCCTTACTTTCTCATATACAGCACCTAATACTAATAATCATTTAAACTCACCTCTGTTTAAATTGTATCAATCATATCATCACTTTCAATACAATGCTGACATATTCATCCCCAACTTTATAAGTTATAAGAAATTAATTTTATCTTGTGCGCATTAATTAATTAAATAATCTCTATTAAATTAACATGTATCTGCATATATTATATTATGTATGTATGTTATATTATAGTGTCAATTTTGTATTGTTCTTACACTGTTATTTTACATATTTGCAAATGTTTATGTTACCCTATTATTGGACGAAAGTCTGTTGGGCAATAAAGTTATTTATTTATTTATTTATTTATTTATTTTGTGTGATTTTTAAGAAAAACGTTTTTTTGGTATAATTTTAAAAATAATCGACCGAAAAATTTTAAAACTACATTTCTAATTAGATTTCATGAAAATAAAATTATTTAAACAAAATTTACATTTTTTTATAAAGAAATAAAAAAGTTACAGCAGTTTTTGTTTGATTTTTAAGAAAAACGCATTATTTCTAAAAAATAACGTTTTTTTGATATAATTTTAAAAGTAATCGTCCGAAAAATTTTAAAACTACATTTCTAATTAGATTTCATGAAAATAAAATTATTTAAACAAAATTTACATTTTTTTATAAAGAAATAAAAAAGTTTCTGCAGTTTTTGTGTGATTTTTAAGAAAAACGTTTTTTTGGTATAATTTTAAAAATAATCGACCGAAAAATTTTAAAACTACATTTCTAATTAGATTTCATGAAAATAAAATTATTTAAACAAAATTTACATTTTTTTATAAAGAAATAAAAAAGTTACAGCAGTTTTTGTTTGATTTTTAAGAAAAACGCATTATTTCTAAAAAATAACGTTTTTTTGATATAATTTTAAAAGTAATCGTCCGAAAAATTTTAAAACTACATTTCTAATTAGATTTCATGAAAATAATATTATTTAAACAAAATTTACATTTTTTTATAAAGAAATAAAAAAGTTACAGCAGTTTTAGTTTGATTTTTTAGAAAAACGTTTTTTTTGGTAGAATTTTAAAAATAATCGACCGAAACATTTTAAAACTACATTTCTAATTAGATTTCATGAAAATAAAATTATTTAAACAAAATTTACATTTTTTTATAAAGAAATAAAAAAGTTTCTGCAGTTTTTGTGTGATTTTTAAGAAAAACGTTTTTTTGGTATAATTTTAAAAATAATCGACCGAAAAATTTTAAAACTACATTTCTAATTAGATTTCATGAAAATAAAATTATTTAAACAAAATTTACATTTTTTTATAAAGAAATAAAAAAGTTACAGTAGTTTTAGTTTGATTTTTAAGAAAAACGCATTATTTCTAAAAAATAACGTTTTTTTGATATAATTTTAAAAGTAATCGTCCGAAAAATTTTAAAACTACATTTCTAATTAGATTTCATGAAAATAAAATTATTTAAACAAAATTTACATTTTTTTATAAAGAAATAAAAAAGTTTCTGCAGTTTTTGTGTGATTTTTAAGAAAAACGTTTTTTTGGTATAATTTTAAAAATAATCGACCGAAAAATTTTAAAACTACATTTCTAATTAGATTTCATGAAAATAAAATTATTTAAACAAAATTTACATTTTTTTATAAAGAAATAAAAAAGTTTCTGCAGTTTTTGTTTGATTTTTAAGAAAAACGTTTTTTTGGTATATTTTTAAAAATAATCGACCGAAAAATTTTAAAACTACATTTCTAATTAGATTTCATGAAAATAAAATTATTTAAACAAAATTTACATTTTTTTATAAAGAAATAAAAAAGTTACAGCAGTTTTTGTTTGATTTTTAAGAAAAACGCATTATTTCTAAAAAATAACGTTTTTTTGGTATAATTTTAAAAATAATCGACAGAAAAGTTTTAAAACTACATTTCTAATTAGATTTCATGAAAATAAAATTATTTAAACAAAATTTACATTTTTTTATAAAGAAATAAAAAAGTTACAGCAGTTTTTGTTTGATTTTTAAGAAAAACGCATTATTTCTAAAAAATAACGTTTTTTTGGTATAATTTCAAAAATAATAGACAGAAAAATTTTAAAACTACATTTCTAATTAGATTTCATGAAAATAAAATTATTTAAACAAAATTTACATTTTTTTATAAAGAAATAAAAAAGTTTCTGCAGTTTTTGTGTGATTTTTAAGAAAAACGTTTTTTTGGTATAATTTTAAAAATAATCGACCGAAAAATTTTAAAACTACATTTCTAATTAGGTTTCATGAAAATAAAATTATTTAAACAAAATTTACATTTTTTTATAAAGAAATAAAAAAGTTACAGCAGTTTTTGTTTGATTTTTAAGAAAAACGCATTATTTCTAAAAAATAACGTTTTTTTGATATAATTTTAAAAGTAATCGTCCGAAAAATTTTAAAACTACATTTCTAATTAGATTTCATGAAAATAAAATTATTTAAACAAAATTTACATTTTTTTATAAAGAAATAAAAAAGTTTCTGCAGTTTTTGTGTGATTTTTAAGAAAAACGTTTTTTTGGTATAATTTTGAAAATAATCGACCGAAAAATTTTAAAACTACGTTTCTAATTAGATTTCATGAAAATAAAATTATTTAAACAAAATTTACATTTTTTTATAAAGAAATAAAAAAGTTACAGCAGTTTTTGTTTGATTTTTAAGAAAAACGCATTATTTTTAAAAAATAACGTTTTTTTGATATAATTTTAAAAGTAATCGTCCGAAAAATTTTAAAACTACATTTCTAATTAGATTTCATGAAAATAAAATTATTTAAACAAAATTTGACATATTTTTATAAAGAAATAAAAAAGTTTCTGCAGTTTTTGTGTGATTTTTAAGAAAAACGTTTTTTTGGTATAATTTTAAAAGTAATCGTCCGAAAAATTTTAAAACTACATTTCTAATTAGAATTCATGAAAATAAAATTATTTAAACAAAATTTACATTTTTTTATAAAGAAATAAAAAAGTTTCTGCAGTTTTTGTGTGATTTTTAAGAAAAACCTTTTTTTGGTATAATTTTAAAAATAATCGACCGAAAAATTTTAAAACTACATTTCTAATTAGATTTCATGAAAATAAAATTATTTAAACAAAATTTACATTTTTTTATAAAGAAATAAAAAAGTTACAGCAGTTTTTGTTTGATTTTTAAGAAAAACGCATTATTTCTAAAAAATAACGTTTTTTTGATATAATTTTAAAAGTAATCGTCCGAAAAATTTTAAAACTACATTTCTAATTAGATTTCATGAAAATAAAATTATTTAAACAAAATTTACATTTTTTTATAAAGAAATAAAAAAGTTTCTGCAGTTTTTGTGTGATTTTTAAGAAAAACGTTTTTTTGGTATAATTTTAAAAATAATCGACCGAAAAATTTTAAAACTACATTTCTAATTAGATTTCATGAAAATAAAATTATTTAAACAAAATTTACATTTTTTTATAAAGAAATAAAAAAGTTACAGCAGTTTTTGTTTGATTTTTAAGAAAAACGCATTATTTCTAAAAAAGAACGTTTTTTTAATATAATTTTAAAAGTAATCGTCCGAAAAATTTTAAAACTACATTTCTTATTAGATTTCATGAAAATAAAATTATTTAAACAAAATTTACATTTTTTTATAAAGAAATAAAAAAGTTACAGCAGTTTTTGTTTGATTTTTAAGAAAAACGCATTATTTCTAAAAAATAACGTTTTTTTGATATAATTTTAAAAGTAATCGTCCGAAAAATTTTAAAACTACATTTCTAATTAGATTTCATGAAAATAAAATTATTTAAACAAAATTTACATTTTTTTATAAAGAAATAAAAAAGTTTCTGCAGTTTTTGTGTGATTTTTAAGAAAAACGTTTTTTTGGTATAATTTTAAAAATAATCGACCGAAAAATTTTAAAACTACATTTCTAATTAGATTTCATGAAAATAAAATTATTTAAACAAAATTTACATTTTTTTATAAAGAAATAAAAAAGTTACAGCAGTTTTTGTTTGATTTTTAAGAAAAACGCATTATTTCTAAAAAATAACGTTTTTTTGATATAATTTTAAAAGTAATCGTCCGAAACATTTTAAAACTACATTTCTAATTAGATTTCATGAAAATAAAATTATTTAAACAAAATTTACATTTTTTTATAAAGAAATAAAAAAGTTTCTGCAGTTTTTGTGTGATTTTTAAGAAAAACGTTTTTTTGGTATAATTTTAAAAATAATCGACCGAAAAATTTTAAAACTACATTTCTAATTAGATTTCATGAAAATAAAATTATTTAAACAAAATTTACATTTTTTTATAAAGAAATAAAAAAGTTTCTGCAGTTTTTGTGTGATTTTTAAGAAAAACGTTTTTTTGGTATAATTTTAAAAATAATCGACCGAAAAATTTTAAAACTACATTTCTAATTAGATTTCATGAAAATAAAATTATTTAAACAAAATTTACATTTTTTTATAAAGAAATAAAAAAGTTTCTGCAGTTTTTGTGTGATTTTTAAGAAAAAGGTTTTTTTGGTATAATTTTAAAAATAATCGACCGAAAAATTTTAAAACTACATTTCTAATTAGATTTCATGAAAATAAAATTATTTAAACAAAATTTACATTTTTTTATAAAGAAATAAAAAAGTTACAGCAGTTTTTGTTTGATTTTTAAGAAAAACGCATTATTTCTAAAAAATAACGTTTTTTAGATATAATTTTAAAAGTAATCGTCCGAAAAATTTTAAAACTACATTTCTAATTAGATTTCATGAAAATAAAATTATTTAAATAAAATTTACATTTTTTTATAAAGAAATAAAAAAGTTTCTGCAGTTTTTGTGTGATTTTTAAGAAAAACGTTTTTTTGGTATAATTTTAAAAATAATCGACCGAAAAATTTTAAAACTACATTTCTAATTAGATTTCATGAAAATAAAATTATTTAAACAAAATTTACATTTTTTTATAAAGAAATAAAAAAGTTTCTGCAGTTTTTGTGTGATTTTTAAGAAAAACGTTTTTTTGGTATAATTTTAAAAATAATCGACCGAAAAATTTTAAAACTACATTTCTAATTAGATTTCATGAAAATAAAATTATTTAAACAAAATTTACATTTTTTTATAAAGAAATAAAAAAGTTACAGCAGTTTTTGTTTGATTTTTAAGAAAAACGCATTATTTTTAAAAAATAACGTTTTTTTGATATAATTTTAAAAGTAATCGTCCGAAAAATTTTAAAACTACATTTCTAATTAGATTTCATGAAAATAAAATTATTTAAACAAAATTTACATTTTTTTATAAAGAAATAAAAAAGTTTCTGCAGTTTTTGTGTGATTTTTAAGAAAAATGTTTTTTTGGTATAATTTTAAAAATAATCGACCGAAAAATTTTAAAACTACATTTCTAATTAGATTTCATGAAAATAAAATTATTTAAACAAAATTTACATTTTTTTATAAAGAAATAAAAAAGTTACAGCAGTTTTTGTTTGATTTTTAAGAAAAACGCATTATTTTTAAAAAATAACGTTTTTTTGATATAATTTTAAAAGTAATCGTCCGAAAAATTTTAAAACTACATTTCTAATTAGATTTCATGAAAATAAAATTATTTAATTAAAATTTACATTTTTTTATAAAGAAATAAAAAAGTTTCTGCAGTTTTTGTGTGATTTTTAAGAAAAACGTTTTTTTGGTATAATTTTAAAAATAATCGACCGAAAAATTTTAAAACTACATTTCTAATTAGATTTCATGAAAATAAAATTATTTAAACAAAATTTACATTTTTTTATAAAGAAATAAAAAAGTTACAGCAGTTTTTGTTTGATTTTTAAGAAAAACGCATTATTTCTAAAAAATAACGTTTTTTTGATATAATTTTAAAAGTAATCGTCCGAAAAATTTTAAAACTACATTTCTAATTAGATTTCATGAAAATAATATTATTTAAACAAAATTTACATTTTTTTATAAAGAAATAAAAAAGTTTCTGCAGTTTTTGTGTGATTTTTAAGAAAAACGTTTTTTTGGTATAATTTTAAAAATAATTGACCGAAAAATTTTAAAACTACATTTCTAATTAGATTTCATGAAAATAAAATTATTTAAACAAAATTTACATTTTTTTATAAAGAAATAAAAAAGTTACAGCAGTTTTTGTTTGATTTTTAAGAAAAACGCATTATTTCTAAAAAATAACGTTTTTTTGATATAATTTTAAAAGTAATCGTCCGAAAAATTTTAAAACTACATTTCTAATTAGATTTCATGAAAATAAAATTATTTAAACAAAATTTACATTTTTTTATAAAGAAATAAAAAAGTTTCTGCAGTTTTTGAGTGATTTTTAAGAAAAACGTTTTTTTGGTATAATTTTAAAAATAATCGACCGAAAAATTTTAAAACTACATTTCTAATTAGATTTCATGAAAATAAAATTATTTAAACAAAATTTACATTTTTTTATAAAGAAATAAAAAAGTAACAGCAGTTTTTGTTTGATTTTTAAGAAAAACGCATTATTTCTAAAAAATAACGTTTTTTTGATATAATTTTGAAAGTAATCGTCCGAAAAATTTTAAAACCACATTTCTAATTAGATTTCATGAAAATAAAATTATTTAAACAAAATTTACATTTTTTTATAAAGAAATAAAAAAGTTTCTGCAGTTTTTGTGTGATTTTTAAGAAAAACGTTTTTTTGGTATAATTTTAAAAATAATCGACCGAAAAATTTTAAAACTACATTTCTAATTAGATTTCATGAAAATAAAATTATT
The DNA here is from genome assembly GCA_963971135.1 of Stenus bimaculatus. Lineage (NCBI taxonomy): Eukaryota > Metazoa > Arthropoda > Insecta > Coleoptera > Staphylinidae > Stenus > Stenus bimaculatus. The sequence continues at coordinate 56,996 of CAXARA010000059.1, forward strand.
TAAACAAAATTTACATTTTTTTATAAAGAAATAAAAAAGTTACAGCAGTTTTTGTTTGATTTTTAAGAAAAACGCATTATTTCTAAAAAATAACGTTTTTTTGATATAATTTTAAAAGTAATCGTCCGAAAAATTTTAAAACTACATTTCTAATTAGATTTCATGAAAATAATATTATTTAAACAAAATTTACATTTTTTTATAAAGAAATAAAAAAGTTACAGCAGTTTTAGTTTGATTTTTAAGAAAATCGTTTTTTTGGTATAATTTTAAAAATAATCGACCGAAAAATTTTAAAACTACATTTCTAATTAGATTTCATGAAAATAAAATTATTTAAACAAAATTTACATTTTTTTATAAAGAAATAAAAAAGTTACATCAGTTTTTGTTTGATTTTTAAGAAAAACGTATTATTTCTAAAAAATAACGTTTTTTTGATATAATTTTAAAAGTAATCGTCCGAAAAATTTTAAAACTACATTTCTAATTAGATTTCATGAAAATAATATTATTTAAACAAAATTTACATTTTTTTATAAAGAAATAAAAAAGTTACAGCAGTTTTTGTTTGATTTTTAAGAAAAACGCATTATTTCTAAAAAATAACGTTTTTTTGATATAATTTTAAAAGTAATCGTCCGAAAAATTTTAAAACTACATTTCTAATTACATTTCATGAAAATAATATTATTTAAACAAAATTTACATTTTTTTATAAAGAAATAAAAAAGTTTTTGCAGTTTTTGGGTGATTTTTAAGAAAAACGTTTTTTTGGTATAATTTTAAAAATAATCGACCGAAAAATTTTAAAACTACATTTCTAATTAGATTTCATGAAAATAAAATTATTTAAACAAAATTTACATTTTTTTATAAAGAAATAAAAAAGTCACAGCAGTTTTAGTTTGATTTTTAAGAAAAACGCATTACTTCTAAAAAATAACGTTTTTTTGATATAATTTTAAAAGTAATCGTCCGAAAAATTTTAAAACTACATTTCTAAATAGATTTCATGAAAATAAAATTATTTAAACAAAATTTACATTTTTTTATAAAGAAATAAAAAAGTTTCTGCAGTTTTTGTGTGATTTTTAAGAAAAACGTTTTTTTGGTATAATTTTAAAAATAATCGACCGAAAAATTTTAAAACTACATTCCTAATTAGATTTCATGAAAATAAAATTATTTAAACAAAATTTACATTTTTTTATAAAGAAATAAAAAAGTTACAGCAGTTTTTGTTTGATTTTTAAGAAAAACGCATTATTTCTAAAAAAATAACGTTTTTTTGATATAATTTTAAAAGTAATCGTCCGAAAAATTTTAAAACTACATTTCTAATTAGATTTCATGAAAATAAATTTATTTAAACAAAATTTACATTTTTTTATAAAGAAATAAAAAAGTTTCTGCAGTTTTTGTGTGATTTTTAAGAAAAACGTTTTTTTGGTATAATTTTAAAAATAATCGACCGAAAAATTTTAAAACTACATTCCTAATTAGATTTCATGAAAATAAAATTATTTAAACAAAATTTACATTTTTTTATAAAGAAATAAAAAAGTTACAGCAGTTTTTGTTTGATTTTTAAGAAAAACGCATTATTTCTAAAAAATAACGTTTTTTTGATATAATTTTAAAAGTAATCGTCCGAAAAATTTTAAAACTACATTTCTAATTAGATTTCATGAAAATAAATTTATTTAAACAAAATTTACATTTTTTTATAAAGAAATAAAAAAGTTTCTGCAGTTTTTGTGTGATTTTTAAGAAAAAGGTTTTTTTGGTATAATTTTAAAAATAATCGACCGAAAAATTTTATAACTACATTTCTAATTAGATTTCATGAAAATAAAATTATTTAAACAAAATTTACATTTTTTTATAAAGAAATAAAAAAGTTACAGTAGTTTTAGTTTGATTTTTAAGAAAAACGCATTATTTCTAAAAAATAACGTTTTTTGATATAATTTTAAAAGTAATAGTCCGAAAAATTTTAAAACTACATTTCTAATTAGATTTCATGAAAATAATATTATTTAAACAAAATTTACATTTTTTTATAAAGAAATAAAAAAGTTTCTGCAGTTTTTATGTGATTTTTAAGAAAAACGTTTTTTTGGTATAATTTTAAAAATAATCGACCGAAAAATTTTAAAACTACATTTCTAATTAGATTTCATGAAACTAAAATTATTTAAACAAAATTTACATTTTTTTATAAAGAAATAAAAAAGTTACAGCAGTTTTAGTTTGATTTTTAAGAAAAACGCATTATTTCTAAAAAATAAGGTTTTTTTGATATAATTTTAAAAGTAATCGTCCGAAAAATTTTAAAACTACATTTCTAATTAGATTTCATGAAAATAAAATTATTTAAACAAAATTTACATTTTTTTATAAAGAAATTAAAAAGTTTCTGCAGTTTTTGTGTGATTTTTAAGAAAAACGTTTTTTTGGTATAATTTTAAAAATAATCGACCGAAAAATTTTAAAACTACATTTCTAATTAGATTTCATGAAAATAAAATTATTTAAACAAAATTTACATTTTTTTATAAAGAAATAAAAAAGTTACAGCAGTTTTAGTTTGATTTTTAAGAAAAACGCATTATTTCTAAAAAATAACGTTTTTTTGATATAATTTTAAAAGTAATCGTCCGAAAAATTTTAAAACTACATTTCTAATTAGATTTCATGAAAATAAAATTATTTAAACAAAACTTACATTTTTTTATAAAGAAATAAAAAAGTTTCTGCAGTTTTAGTTTGATTTTTAAGAAAAACGCATTATTTCTAAAAAATAACGTTTTTTTGATATAATTTTAAAAGTAATCGTCCGAAAAATTTTAAAACTACATTTCTAATTAGATTTCATGAAAATAAAATTATTTAAACAAAATTTACATTTTTTTATAAAGAAATAAAAAAGTTTCTGCAGTTTTTGTGTGATTTTTAAGAAAAACGTTTTTTTGGTATAATTTTAAAAATAATCGACCGAAAAATTTTAAAACTACATTTCTAATTAGATTTCATGAAAATAAAATTATTTAAAGAAAATTTACATTTTTTTATAAAGAAATAAAAAAGTTACAGCAGTTTTTGTTTGATTTTTAAGAAAAACGCATTATTTCTAAAAAATAACGTTTTTTTGGTATAATTTTAAAAATAATCGACAGAAAAATTTTAAAACTACATTTCTAATTAGATTTCATGAAAATAAAATTAGTTAAACAAAATTTACATTTTTTTATAAAGAAATAAAAAAGTTACAGCAGTTTTTGTTTGATTTTTAAGAAAAACGCATTATTTCTAAAAAATAACGTTTTTTTGGTATAATTTCAAAAATAATAGACAGTAAAATTTTAAAACTACATTTCTAATTAGATTTCATGAAAATAAAATTATTTAAACAAAATTTACATTTTTTTATAAAGAAATAAAAAAGTTTCTGCAGTTTTTGTGTGATTTTTAAGAAAAACGTTTTTTTGGTATAATTTTAAAAATAATCAACCGAAAAATTTTAAAACTACATTTCTAATTAGATTTCATGAAAATAAAATTATTTAAACAAAATTTACATTTTTTTATAAAGAAATAAAAAAGTTACAGCAGTTTTTGTTTGATTTTTAAGAAAAACGCATTATTTCTAAAAAATAACGTTTTTTTGATATAATTTTAAAAGTAATCGTCCGAAAAATTTTAAAACTACATTTCTAATTAGATTTCATGAAAATAAAATTATTTAAACAAAATTTACATTTTTTTATAAAGAAATAAAAAAGTTTCTGCAGTTTTTGTGTGATTTTTAAGAAAAACGTTTTTTTGGTATAATTTTAAAAATAATCGACCGAAAAATTTTAAAACTACATTTCTAATTAGATTTCATGAAAATAAAATTATTTAAACAAAATTTACATTTTTTTATAAAGAAATAAAAAAGTTACAGCAGTTTTTGTTTGATTTTTAAGAAAAACGCATTATTTTTAAAAAATAACGTTTTTTTGATATAATTTTAAAAGTAATCGTCCGAAAAATTTTAAAACTACATTTCTAATTAGATTTCATGAAAATAAAATTATTTAAACAAAATTTACATTTTTTTATAAAGAAATAAAAAAGTTTCTGCAGTTTTTGTGTGATTTTTAAGAAAAATGTTTTTTTGGTATAATTTTAAAAATAATCGACCGAAAAATTTTAAAACTACATTTCTAATTAGATTTCATGAAAATGAAATTATTTAAACAAAATTTACATTTTTTTATAAAGAAATAAAAAAGTTACAGCAGTTTTTGTTTGATTTTTAAGAAAAACGCATTATTTCTAAAAAATAACGTTTTTTTGATATAATTTTAAAAGTAATCGTCCGAAAAATTTTAAAACTACATTTCTAATTAGATTTCATGAAAATAAAATTATTTAAACAAAATTTACATTTTTTTATAAAGAAATAAAAAAGTTTCTGCAGTTTTTGTGTGATTTTTAAGAAAAACGTTTTTTTGGTATAATTTTAAAAATAATCGACCGAAAAATTTTAAAACCACATTTCTAATTAGATTTCATGAAAATAAAATTATTTAAACAAAATTTACTTTTTTTTTATAAAGAAATAAAAAAGTTACAGCAGTTTTTGTTTGATTTTTAAGAAAAACGCATTATTTCTAAAAAATAACGTTTTTTTGATATAATTTTAAAAGTAATCGTCCGAAAAATTTTAAAACTACATTTCTAATTAGATTTCATGAAAATAATATTATTTAAACAAAATTTACATTTTTTTATAAAGAAATAAAAAAGTTACAGCAGTTTTAGTTTGATTTTTAAGAAAAACGTTTTTTTGGTATAATTTTAAAAATAATCGACCGAAAAATTTTAAAACTACATTTCTAATTAGATTTCTTGAAAATAAAATTATTTAAACAAAATTTACATTTTTTTATAAAGAAATAAAAAAGTTACAGCAGTTTTTGTTTGATTTTTAAGAAAAACGCATTATTTCTAAAAAATAACGTTTTTTTGATATAATTTTAAAAGTAATCGTCCGAAAAATTTTAAAACTACATTTCTAATTAGATTTCATGAAAATAAAATTATTTAAACAAAATTTACATTTTTTTATAAAGAAATAAAAAAGTTTCTGCAGTTTTTGTGTGATTTTTAAGAAAAACGTTTTTTTGGTATAATTTTAAAAATAATCGACCGAAAAATTTTAAAACTACATTTCTAATTAGATTTCATGAAAATAAAATTATTTAAACAAAATTTACATTTTTTTATAAAGAAATAAAAAAGTTACAGCAGTTTTTGTTTGATTTTTAAGAAAAACGCATTATTTCTAAAAAATAACGTTTTTTTGGTATAATTTTAAAAATAATCGACAGAAAAATTTTAAAACTACATTTCTAATTAGATTTCATGAAAATAAAATTATTTAAACAAAATTTACATTTTTTTATAAAGAAATAAAAAAGTTACAGCAGTTTTTGTTTGATTTTTAAGAAAAACGCATTATTTCTAAAAAATAACGTTTTTTTGGTATAATTTCAAAAATAATAGACAGAAAAATTTTAAAACTACATTTCTAATTAGATTTCATGAAAATAAAATTATTTAAACAAAATTTACATTTTTTTATAAAGAAATAAAAAAGTTTCTGCAGTTTTTGTGTGATTTTTAAGAAAAAGGTTTTTTTGGTATAATTTTAAAAATAATCGACCGAAAAATTTTATAACTACATTTCTAATTAGATTTCATGAAAATAAAATTATTTAAACAAAATTTACATTTTTTTATAAAGAAATAAAAAAGTTACAGCAGTTTTAGTTTGATTTTTAAGAAAAACGCATTATTTCTAAAAAATAACGTTTTTTTGATATAATTTTAAAAGTAATCGTCCGAAAAATTTTAAAACTACATTTTTAATTAGATTTCATGAAAATAATATTATTTAAACAAAATTTACATTTTTTTATAAAGAAATAAAAAAGTTTCTGCAGTTTTTATGTGATTTTTAAGAAAAACGTTTTTTTGGTATAATTTTAAAAATAATCGACCGAAAAATTTTAAAACTACATTTCTAATTAGATTTCATGAAACTAAAATTATTTAAACAAAATTTACATTTTTTTATAAAGAAATAAAAAAGTTACAGCAGTTTTAGTTTGATTTTTAAGAAAAACGCATTATTTCTAAAAAATAAGGTTTTTTTGATATAATTTTAAAAGTAATCGTCCGAAAAATTTTAAAACTACATTTCTAATTAGATTTCATGAAAATAAAATTATTTAAACAAAATTTACATTTTTTTATAAAGAAATTAAAAAGTTTCTGCAGTTTTTGTGTGATTTTTAAGAAAAACGTTTTTTTGGTATACTTTTAAAAATAATCGACCGAAAAATTTTAAAACTACATTTCTAATTAGATTTCATGAAAATAAAATTATTTAAACAAAATATACATTTTTTTATAAAGAAATAAAAAAGTTACAGCAGTTTTAGTTTGATTTTTAAGAAAAACGCATTATTTCTAAAAAATAACGTTTTTTTGATATAATTTTAAAAGTAATCGTCCGAAAAATTTTAAAACTACATTTCTAATTAGATTTCATGAAAATAAAATTATTTAAACAAAATTTACATTTTTTTATAAAGAAATAAAAAAGTTTCTGCAGTTTTAGTTTGATTTTTAAGAAAAACGCATTATTTCTAAAAAATAAAGTTTTTTTGATATAATTTTAAAAGTAATCGTCCGAAAAATTTTAAAACTACATTTCTAATTAGATTTCATGAAAATAAAATTATTTAAACAAAATTTACATTTTTTTATAAAGAAATAAAAAAGTTACAGCAGTTTTTGTTTGATTTTTAAGAAAAACGCATTATTTTTAAAAAATAACGTTTTTTTGATATAATTTTAAAAGTAATCGTCCGAAAAACTTTAAAACTACATTTCTAATTAGATTTCATGAAAATAAAATTATTTAAACAAAATTTACATTTTTTTATAAAGAAATAAAAAAGTTACAGCAGTTTTTGTTTGATTTTTAAGAAAAACGTTTTTTTGGTATAATTTTAAAAATAATCGACCGAAAAATTTTAAAACTACATTTCTAATTAGATTTCATGAAAATAAAATTATTTAAAGAAAATTTACATTTTTTTATAAAGAAATAAAAAAGTTACAGCAGTTTTTGTTTGATTTTTAAGAAAAACGCATTATTTCTAAAAAATAACGTTTTTTTGGTATAATTTTAAAAATAATCGACAGAAAAATTTTAAAACTACATTTCTAATTAGATTTCATGAAAATAAAATTAGTTAAACAAAATTTACATTTTTTTATAAAGAAATAAAAAAGTTACAGCAGTTTTTGTTTGATTTTTAAGAAAAACGCATTATTTCTAAAAAATAACGTTTTTTTGGTATAATTTCAAAAATAATAGACAGTAAAATTTTAAAACTACATTTCTAATTAGATTTCATGAAAATAAAATTATTTAAACAAAATTTACATTTTTTTATAAAGAAATTAAAAAGTTTCTGCAGTTTTTGTGTGATTTTTAAGAAAAACGTTTTTTTGGTATAATTTTAAAAATAATCGACCGAAAAATTTTAAAACTACATTTCTAATTAGATTTCATGAAAATAAAATTATTTAAACAAAATATACATTTTTTTATAAAGAAATAAAAAAGTTACAGCAGTTTTAGTTTGATTTTTAAGAAAAACGCATTATTTCTAAAAAATAACGTTTTTTTGATATAATTTTAAAAGTAATCGTCCGAAAAATTTTAAAACTACATTTCTAATTAGATTTCATGAAAATAAAATTATTTAAACAAAATTTACATTTTTTTATAAAGAAATAAAAAAGTTTCTGCAGTTTTAGTTTGATTTTTAAGAAAAACGCATTATTTCTAAAAAATAACGTTTTTTTGATATAATTTTAAAAGTAATCGTCCGAAAAATTTTAAAACTACATTTCTAATTAGATTTCATGAAAATAAAATTATTTAAACAAAATTTACATTTTTTTATAAAGAAATAAAAAAGTTTCTGCAGTTTTTGTGTGATTTTTAAGAAAAACGTTTTTTTGGTATAATTTTAAAAATAATCGACCGAAAAATTTTAAAACTACATTTCTAATTAGATTTCATGAAAATAAAATTATTTAAAGAAAATTTACATTTTTTTATAAAGAAATAAAAAAGTTACAGCAGTTTTTGTTTGATTTTTAAGAAAAACGCATTATTTCTAAAAAATAACGTTTTTTTGGTATAATTTTAAAAATAATCGACAGAAAAATTTTAAAACTACATTTCTAATTAGATTTCATGAAAATAAAATTAGTTAAACAAAATTTACATTTTTTTATAAAGAAATAAAAAAGTTACAGCAGTTTTTGTTTGATTTTTAAGAAAAACGCATTATTTCTAAAAAATAACGTTTTTTTGGTATAATTTCAAAAATAATAGACAGTAAAATTTTAAAACTACATTTCTAATTAGATTTCATGAAAATAAAATTATTTAAACAAAATTTACATTTTTTTATAAAGAAATAAAAAAGTTTCTGCAGTTTTTGTGTGATTTTTAAGAAAAACGTTTTTTTGGTATAATTTTAAAAATAATCAACCGAAAAATTTTAAAACTACATTTCTAATTAGATTTCATGAAAATAAAATTATTTAAACAAAATTTACATTTTTTTATAAAGAAATAAAAAAGTTACAGCAGTTTTTGTTTGATTTTTAAGAAAAACGCATTATTTCTAAAAAATAACGTTTTTTTGATATAATTTTAAAAGTAATCGTCCGAAAAATTTTAAAACTACATTTCTAATTAGATTTCATAAAAATAAAATTATTTAAACAAAATTTACATTTTTTTATAAAGAAATAAAAAAGTTTCTGCAGTTTTTGTGTGATTTTTAAGAAAAACGTTTTTTTGGTATAATTTTAAAAATAATCGACCGAAAAATTTTAAAACTACATTTCTAATTAGATTTCATGAAAATAAAATTATTTAAACAAAATTTACATTTTTTTATAAAGAAATAAAAAAGTTACAGCAGTTTTTGTTTGATTTTTAAGAAAAACGCATTATTTTTAAAAAATAACGTTTTTTTGATATAATTTTAAAAGTAATCGTCCGAAAAATTTTAAAACTACATTTCTAATTAGATTTCATGAAAATAAAATTATTTAAACAAAATTTACATTTTTTTATAAAGAAATAAAAAAGTTTCTGCAGTTTTTGTGTGATTTTTAAGAAAAATGTTTTTTTGGTATAATTTTAAAAATAATCGACCGAAAAATTTTAAAACTACATTTCTAATTAGATTTCATGAAAATAAAATTATTTAAACAAAATTTACATTTTTTTATAAAGAAATAAAAAAGTTACAGCAGTTTTTGTTTGATTTTTAAGAAAAACGCATTATTTCTAAAAAATAACGTTTTTTTGATATAATTTTAAAAGTAATCGTCCGAAAAATTTTAAAACTACATTTCTAATTAGATTTCATGAAAATAAAATTATTTAAACAAAATTTACATTTTTTTATAAAGAAATAAAAAAGTTTTTGCAGTTTTTGTGTGATTTTTAAGAAAAACGTTTTTTTGGTATAATTTTAAAAATAATCGACCGAAAAATTTTAAAACCACATTTCTAATTAGATTTCATGAAAATAAAATTATTTAAACAAAATTTACTTTTTTTTTATAAAGAAATAAAAAAGTTACAGCAGTTTTTGTTTGATTTTTAAGAAAAACGCATTATTTCTAAAAAATAACGTTTTTTTGATATAATTTTAAAAGTAATCGTCCGAAAAATTTTAAAACTACATTTCTAATTAGATTTCATGAAAATAATATTATTTAAACAAAATTTACATTTTTTTATAAAGAAATAAAAAAGTTACAGCAGTTTTAGTTTGATTTTTAAGAAAAACGCATTATTTCTAAAAAATAACGTTTTTTTGATATAATTTTAAAAGTAATCGTCCGAAAAATTTTAAAACTACATTTCTAATTAGATTTCATGAAAATAAAATTATTTAAACAAAATTTACATTTTTTTATAAAGAAATAAAAAAGTTTCTGCAGTTTTTGTGTGATTTTTAAGAAAAACGTTTTTTTGGTATAATTTTAAAAATAATCGACCGAAAAATTTTAAAACTACATTTCTAATTAGATTTCATGAAAATAAAATTATTTAAACAAAATTTACATTTTTTTATAAAGAAATAAAAAAGTTACAGCAGTTTTTGTTTGATTTTTAAGAAAAACGCATTATTTTTAAAAAATAACGTTTTTTTGATATAATTTTAAAAGTAATCGTCCGAAAAATTTTAAAACTACATTTCTAATTAGATTTCATGAAAATAAAATTATTTAAACAAAATTTACATTTTTTTATAAAGAAATAAAAAAGTTTCTGCAGTTTTTGTGTGATTTTTAAGAAAAATGTTTTTTTGGTATAATTTTAAAAATAATCGACCGAAAAATTTTAAAACTACATTTCTAATTAGATTTCATGAAAATAAAATTATTTAAACAAAATTTACATTTTTTTATAAAGAAATAAAAAAGTTACAGCAGTTTTTGTTTGATTTTTAAGAAAAACGCATTATTTCTAAAAAATAACGTTTTTTTGATATAATTTTAAAAGTAATCGTCCGAAAAATTTTAAAACTACATTTCTAATTAGATTTCATGAAAATAAAATTATTTAAACAAAATTTACATTTTTTTATAAAGAAATAAAAAAGTTTCTGCAGTTTTTGTGTGATTTTTAAGAAAAACGTTTTTTTGGTATAATTTTAAAAATAATCGACCGAAAAATTTTAAAACCACATTTCTAATTAGATTTCATGAAAATAAAATTATTTAAACAAAATTTACTTTTTTTTTATAAAGAAATAAAAAAGTTACAGCAGTTTTTGTTTGATTTTTAAGAAAAACGCATTATTTCTAAAAAATAACGTTTTTTTGATATAATTTTAAAAGTAATCGTCCGAAAAATTTTAAAACTACATTTCTAATTAGATTTCATGAAAATAATATTATTTAAACAAAATTTACATTTTTTTATAAAGAAATAAAAAAGTTACAGCAGTTTTAGTTTGATTTTTAAGAAAAACGTTTTTTTGGTATAATTTTAAAAATAATCGACCGAAAAATTTTAAAACTACATTTCTAATTAGATTTCTTGAAAATAAAATTATTTAAACAAAATTTACATTTTTTTATAAAGAAATAAAAAAGTTACAGCAGTTTTTGGTTGATTTTTAAGAAAAACGCATTATTTCTAAAAAATAACGTTTTTTTGATATAATTTTAAAAGTAATCGTCCGAAAAATTTTAAAACTACATTTCTAATTAGATTTCATGAAAATAAAATTATTTAAACAAAATTTACATTTTTTTATAAAGAAATAAAAAAGTTTCTGCAGTTTTTGTGTGATTTTTAAGAAAAACGTTTTTTTGGTATAATTTTAAAAATAATCGACCGAAAAATTTTAAAACTACATTTCTAATTAGATTTCATGAAAATAAAATTATTTAAACAAAATTTACATTTTTTTATAAAGAAATAAAAAAGTTACAGCAGTTTTTGTTTGATTTTTAAGAAAAACGCATTATTTCTAAAAAATAACGTTTTTTTGGTATAATTTTAAAAATAATCGACAGAAAAATTTTAAAACTACATTTCTAATTAGATTTCATGAAAATAAAATTATTTAAACAAAATTTACATTTTTTTATAAAGAAATAAAAAAGTTACAGCAGTTTTTGTTTGATTTTTAAGAAAAACGCATTATTTCTAAAAAATAAAGTTTTTTTGGTATAATTTCAAAAATAATAGACAGAAAAATTTTAAAACTACATTTCTAATTAGATTTCATGAAAATAAAATTATTTAAACAAAATTTACATTTTTTTATAAAGAAATAAAAAAGTTTCTGCAGTTTTTGTGTGATTTTTAAGAAAAACGTTTTTTTGGTATAATTTTAAAAATAATCAACCGAAAAATTTTAAAACTACATTTCTAATTAGATTTCATGAAAATAAAATTATTTAAACAAAATTTACATTTTTTTATAAAGAAATAAAAAAGTTACAGCAGTTTTTGTTTGATTTTTAAGAAAAACGCATTATTTCTAAAAAATAACGTTTTTTTGATATAATTTTAAAAGTAATCGTCCGAAAAATATTAGAACTACATTTCTAATTAGATTTCATGAAAATAAAATTATTTAAACAAAATTTACATTTTTTTATAAAGAAATAAAAAAGTTTCTGCAGTTTTTGTGTGATTTTTAAGAAAAACGTTTTTTTGGTATAATTTTAAAAATAATCGACCGAAAAATTTTAAAACTACATTTCTAATTAGATTTCATGAAAATAAAATTATTTAAACAAAATTTACATTTTTTTATAAAGAAATAAAAAAGTTACAGCAGTTTTTGTTTGATTTTTAAGAAAAACGCATTATTTTTAAAAAATAACGTTTTTTTGATATAATTTTAAAAGTAATCGTCCGAAAAATTTTAAAACTACATTTCTAATTAGATTTCATGAAAATAAAATTATTTAATCAAAATTTACATTTTTTTATAAAGAAATAAAAAAGTTTCTGCAGTTTTTGTGTGATTTTTAAGAAAAATGTTTTTTTGGTATAATTTTAAAAATAATCGTCCGAAAAATTTTAAAACTACATTTCTAATTAGATTTCATGAAAATAAAATTATTTAAACAAAATTTACATTTTTTTATAAAGAAATAAAAAAGTTACAGCAGTTTTTGTTTGATTTTTAAGAAAAACGCATTATTTCTAAAAAATAACGTTTTTTTGATATAATTTTAAAAGTAATCGTCCGAAAAATTTTAAAACTACATTTCTAATTAGATTTCATGAAAATAAAATTATTTAAACAAAATTTACAGTTTTTTATAAAGAAATAAAAAAGTTACAGCAGTTTTTGTTTGATTTTTAAGAAAAACGCATTATTTCTAAAAAATAACGTTTTTTTGGTATAATTTCAAAAATAATAGACAGAAAAATTTTAAAACTACATTTCTAATTAGATTTCATGAAAATAAAATTATTTAAACAAAATTTACATTTTTTTATAAAGAAATAAAAAAGTTTCTGCAGTTTTTGTGTGATTTTTAAGAAAAACGTTTTTTTGGTATAATTTTAAAAATAATCAACCGAAAAATTTTAAAACTACATTTCTAATTAGATTTCATGAAAATAAAATTATTTAAACAAAATTTACATTTTTTTATAAAGAAATAAAAAAGTTACAGCAGTTTTTGTTTGATTTTTAAGAAAAACGCATTATTTCTAAAAAATAACGTTTTTTTGGTATAATTTCAAAAATAATAGACAGAAAAATTTTAAAACTACTTTTCTAATTAGATTTCATGAAAATAAAATTATTTAAACAAAATTTACATTTTTTTATAAAGAAATAAAAAAGTTTCTGCAGTTTTTGTGTGATTTTTAAGAAAAACGTTTTTTTGGTATAATTTTAAAAATAATCGACCGAAAAATTTTAAAACTACATTCCTAATTAGTATAACCGCGTGTTAGAAAAAATATTAGTTTTTATATATATTTAGTGTCTTCGTGGTGATGTCAGATGAGCTTCAATTACTACCTTTAGGTGCCAGCAAACCAGTCGTGTGTGTCGTGGTTCGTATACAAAAAAATAGGGCGCCACGCGTTTTATCCCCTTAAGGTAAGTGAAATCAATCTACAAAACACGAAATATTATGATCAGCTCAAATAAAAACACTAAATAACCATCAAAATAATTAATTTATTTGTTCAGGTACTATAAATACAAAAAATCACCAGTGTATCCAGGTTGGGATCCAAATATTACAAAAACACTTCAATATCTTAATCAGAAATTAATAATGCGCATTAAAAGTTACCAAATGACCAGGTAAGTACTCTTAAAATTAAATTAAATAACTAAAACTAATTTCAAATATTTCTTTCAGGTATAACCGATATTAAATTATCACTGCAGGTAAGTGACTTATATTTCACATTAGTTAATTAATGTTTCAGGTATGTACTATTAACACAATGTGTTCAAAAACTATCTTTAAATGATACTTTAAATTTTCCGAGCTATCAGCCCCCTCAACTACCTGTACAAATTCTATAATACAAAAACAATAAAAATACAATATTACAAGAAACTGTTTTTCATAAAACGCACTTAGTGTTTCGTTCACCTTTTCAGGCAACCTCACAAACTTAATTAATTTACAGACCTTTTCCGAGATCGTTGTTAGAAAGTTGTTGATTGGTTGGTTGATGACTTATGGTTTTTCAAGCAAGATGGCGATCAAGGCAACACTGCATAAACGGCATTCAGCATTCTCAAATCTCAAAATCCAATAAATCCAGATACTCGGGACTATTAGTCGACAAATCAATATCGAGAAACCCAAAAACCGGAATTTTCCAGCAATCAATTGACAAAGGAGGGATGAAAAATGAGGCCTATTTAAATTCCAAAGAAATTAGCACGTGGCTTTAAGATAAAATTTAATTAATTACCTATGGATGTTGTGCGGCCTCGTTAATTTATTTGAGGTAGGTTATAATTTATTAGACGATGAGTTTTAATTTGTTTAAACCGGATTAATCAATTTAACACCTTTATTTTCAGGCTACCGGCACTTAAACAGCTCAACGTTCACTCCGAAACACACTCTATCGTCCGCTCTCCTCCAAACCTCACACCAAAAAGAAAGCAACTCACGCCAAACCTCTCTCACACTGCTGCCAAAATCCTGCGGAATTGTCAAAATATTTGATTGGGGGAAATTGATACGCGAAATGCGTCTGGCAACATCGATCATACACTCAACTGTTATTCAAACTCAACCTTATAATGGTATAATGTAAACAAAACATTCTTGGGAAATTACTCAAATATTAAAGTTTCTAATAAATTGTTTCCTAAATTAATACTTAATCCCTTTTTTAATTACAAAATTAATTGGACTGTTACACTACCCCCTTCCATAAAAGAAAATTTCATAGAAATTTTAATACAGTAGATCAGATTAACTGACAAATATTCTAGACAAAACTAGAGTCATAATAAACGAAAAACTAATTCAAAATTTCTCCTCAGGCACTCTTGCAAAATCAATCCCTTTCATACACCATTCGGTTAACCCATTCGCACACATCACTTACTCGAAATTTGCAAGACCTAAAATCAAAACCTGGAAAAATTTAAATTAGAATTTCCAATCTTTCAACCATAAACCCTATTACTCAACTAAATTATGAACGTCTTGATCACCTAAATAAGGCTTTAGATCCTTAATATGCCACCGTCCTAAACACTCTCCAGTATCCTTCTGTAACTCATAAATAGTCTTCGATACCACCTTAGTTACGGTGCACAAAATATACTTCGGGGCTAATTTCCTTGCAAACCCATCTATTGCTTTCGACAACACATAGTTCTTCTTCCAAACCAAACTTCCTTTCTCAAACGTAACGTCCCTTTTTCTCAAATTATAAACCTTAGCGTTTCGCTTATAAGCATCACTTAAACGTTTCTTAACATCATTATAAACTTCTGGCATACGATCCCAATTTTCTTTAAACCTCCTTACTTCTTCCGCATTGTGATCAACCACTGCATCTTTTGATAATGCAGGATAGTCTTCTCCTGACAATGGTAAATTTCTTCCGAAAACTAAATTATTAGGTGAGAATTTTGTAGTTTCATGCACTGCCGATCTCATAGCACTTCCGATTTGAAAAATGTCTTTATCCCATTTATTATGATCATTGTCCTTAATGTACGAACGTACAGCTGTATTTACAACTCTATTGTAACGTTCTGTAAAGTTGACCTGTGGATGGTATTTTGCATTAAACCAAAGTTTGACCTGATACTGCGAAGCTAGTTTTCTAAATATTTTCCCATCAAACTGGGTTCCATTGTCTACCATAATGACATTAGGTACTCCAAATAACAAGAAAAGGTTTTCTTCAACGTATTTTACTATCTCATTTCCGGTTGCTTGTCGCAGAGGTTGTAATAAAACAAATTTCGAGAACCAATCGGTGCATACTAGTAACCAACGATTTCCTCTAGTAGACCTTGGTAAGGGACCAATTAAATCCATCGACACTATTTCAAAAGGTTGTTCCACTATCTTTTCTTTTCCCATTAAACCTATTCTACTTAAATTCGGAGATTTTTGAGCTCCACAGACTTTACAATTTCTAATGAAGTTAGCCACGTCCTTTTTCATTGACGGCCAATAACAATCGTTACTGATCCTTTTAAAAGTTTTGAAAATACCAAAGTGCGAAGCCGTAGTTTCATCATGAAATTTACTCAAAATATTTTGTCTATTTTCGTAGGGTATCACTCGTTTCCAAACTGACTGGTTGAAAGGTATTACTTTTGTTACTGGGAAAAATTTGTACAATGCATTCTTCTCTACTCTCCACCTCGGATAACTTTCAGGACTTTCATTTACTCTTTCTACCATATTCAGATACCACTTATCTTTAATCTCTTGAACTTCATACGAGCATATTTCTGGAATTCTGGATAATGCATCAGGCACAACGTTTAATCTACCCTTTCGATGAATAAGAATCATATTAAATTGTGAAATTTGTATTGCCCATCGGGCTAATCTACCCACCGGGTCCTTCAAACGTTGCAACCACAATAAGGAATAATGGTCCGTAATAGCTGTAAACTGAGTTCCTTCTACGTAGGGTCGAAATTTCTGCAATGCAAATACCAGAGCAAGGCATTCCCTTTCTGTCACCGTGTAATTCCTTTCCGCTCTGTTCAATGTTCTACTCGCATACGCTATAACCTTCTCATGACCATCGACTTCTTGAGATAGTACTCCTCCTAGACCTACGTCAGAAGCGTCTGTTTGTATGACAAAGGGTAAGTTAAAATCCGGTGCTGATAATAATGGTGCATTAGTTAAAGCTTCTTTTATTCTTTCAAAACCTTGTTGTGCTTCGGGAGTCCATAAGGTACGATCCTTCTTTTTCTTTCCTTTTAATAGTGAATTTATTGGGGCTATTAGAGTCGAAAATTTTGGGATGAATCTTCTATACCAACTGCACATGCCGACAAATCTTTTGATTTGGGTTGCTGTTTCAGGAACTGGATATGCAGTCATTGCACTTACTTTATCTGGATCAGTCTTAATTCCTTCTCCATCTACTATATAACCTAGGTACTTAAGTGATTCCTTACAAAATTCACACTTACGAAAATTTACTGTTAGTCCTGCCTTTTTTAATCTTTCAAAAACTTCCCTTAGTGTTTTCATATGCTCTTCAAAAGTTCGATTCACAATAATAATGTCGTCCAAATAAACGAATACATTCGGCTCCATTTCCGGCCCAAAAATTCGATCCATTAATCTCTGTTGAGTCTGAGCGGCATTGCTCAATCCAAACGGCATCACTACAAATTCAAACAATCCTCTTCCTGGTATCGCAAATGCTGTTTTTTCTTTAGATCTATCAGATAGATTGACTTGCCAGAAAGCGTGCTTCAAATCCACACTAGAGATATATCGAGCATCCTTCAGCTTATCTAAAATAGAATTCAGTAAAGGGAGTGGATACGCATCCTTTTTTGTTACAGAGTTAAGTTTTCGTCCATCGAAGCACAGTCTATATTCTCCTGATGTTTTTTTTACTAACAGAACAGGTGAACTCCATGGGCTGGTTGACCTTCGAACTACACCCAACTCAAGCATACGGTCAAGCTCCTTGTTTAAATGTGCTTGCATAAAAGGCGATAACTGAAAGTGTCGTTGCTTTATAGGTTCTGCTTCTCCTGTATCGATATCATGTTGTAGGATTGAGGTTCTTCCTAATTTAATTCCGTCTAATTTGGAAAACAATTGTATAAGTTCCTCCAACTCAATAGCTTCACTTGTGGACAAATTTTCTTTCGCTCGTAACATTGCAACTTCAAAACTCTCTTCAAGGCTGATTATTTTATCAGGTCGTATACGGACATCTTTCACCTTTACGGTACTCCAACTATTTTCTCTAAGATTAAGTTCCAACTTATTATTTCTTAAAAAGTCTATTCCTAATACCAAACTTACTTCCAAAGAAGGAATTATCAAAATCCTACTATCTGTCGTCACCTTGCCGAACTGAACAGGTACATTAATCTCTCCTGACACTTCTTGTTTAGCACCATCAGCTGTAGTTACGTGACTCACCCGTATATTCTTATCCTGTATATTCTCTAAGTCTAATTTGTCGTACAAAGGTTTACCTAACACGCTATAACTTGCTCCTGTATCTACTAAGGCATCTACTTCTACTCCTAGAATACTAACTTTTATGAATGGACGATTATCTCCTGGAACTTTACTAAAAATTGGTGCTAAATTTCTTGCTGGTTTTATAAAATCCTCCACCCTACTCAACCATCTTTTCCAGTCTTCCTTTTGTATTCTTATATCGGCTTCTTTAATTAAGAGGGAGCATCTGCCGATATAATGCTTCCTACTTATTCGTTTTTTGAGCAATTTGGACAGGTTTTAACTACCGTATCCCGTCGACCACATTTATAGCAAAAATTACCTCTCTTAGGTTTTCTACACTCCTTAAACGAATGTCCTTTAACTCTGCAATTCCAACATTCCCCTTGATATCCTGTTTTAACTCTTGAGTTAGATGAATCCTTTGTATCACTTGGTGGTGAAACGGCTGCTACCGATCCTAAACTTTGTTGCTGGTTAACTTCAAGTTTTCTGCATAAATCCGATAAATTCTTCAACGATGTTACATCTAATAAAGCTAAAGGTGCACTAAACGTAGGCAATAAATTCTTCTTAATCTGCCTCAACTGTTGCTCTTCGCTAGGTTTCAACACTAGTCTATTAAATAAATTTATTACTGACGCTATGTATATACCCACTTTTTCTTTTCTTCCTTGACGTCTCGCCCTTATCTCATCCCAAACTGCATCGTCATGATCAGCTGGCAAGAAATCTAGCCTAATTGCTTCCAATAGGTTATCCCAACTGTTTAACGAACCTCGCTTAGATCGATACCAGACTAGTGCTGGTCCTGTAAATATATCTACGGCTGAAATAAATAACTCTTCTTTGGTATAGTCACGAGCTATTCTTAATTCTTCGATTCTCTCCAGAAATTCAAAAACTGCTGCTGCTGAGGAGTCTCCATTAAATTTAACACCCCACGTACTAACATTCATATTTCTCCTTCTTCGATGAATCATAGTAGAGTTTCCTAAAGCACTGATATTATGCAAATTTAGTTCTTCGTCTGAGGAAGATGACGATTCTGCTTTATCTAAAACAGTTTGTTGCAGTGGGCTTTGTCCCTGAAATGAAAAGGAAACACTTTTGTATATCGATGTTATTTTTGCTTCTGCTTTAGCTTCGGCGAGCAGGTACACATTTTTTAATGAAATTTTCTTCTTCTCAGTTTCTTCTATTTGTTCTTTAGTCGCAGTTGCAGGTTAATTACCAAACCTCTCAATTCTTCCTTTTAAATGTTGCAATCTTGATCGTATTCTTCTTTCAGCTGTCTTTGAATTTTTTCCAGGAAATCCTGTTGTTCCATCGTTGAGAATTTTAAAACTTTCTTCAATTTCCAAAATCTCAGTTTCTAAATCTTCACAAATAAAATTTACTACTGGAGTTTCTTCTCGTAACAGTTTTCGTAGCATAATTCTCATCTCACTAACGTCTGTTGGTAACAGTTCCAATCCTCTAATCTTGATTTCATACCTCAATTCAGGTTTCTTCAAGTCACAGGGCTCCATGTTAAATATTTGAGTCGTTAACACAAAAAGAAAACCACTAACCCCAAGTGAAAAATATCAATGAGAGAATCTAAAATGTATCTTATTAATAAAAGTCTAAATCTGGGAAATAGTCAACGTTGAGGAATTATTCGTTATCAATCTATTCAGTCACACTCATGCAAACACTCTGTAGATTTATTACCTTTGTACCCACAGCCAAATTAAACCTGAAAAACTTTTTGCTTTACCTTATTAATTAGTTCTTCACAATGTCTCAGCAAAGTCGCAAAAAAACTCAATTATTATACAGTAATTATTTCAAATAGGTTGATTACTCTGAACAAACAAATTAATTCACTGCAGCAAAAATGAAAAAATCGTTGCCGAATCAAAATGAATCTGGCCCCACGTTGGGCGCCATTTTGTATAACCGCGTGTTAGAAAAAATATTAGTTTTTATATATATTTAGTGTCTTCGTGGTGATGTCAGATGAGCTTCAATTACTACCTTTAGGTGCCAGCAAACCAGTCGTGTGTGTCGTGGTTCGTATACAAAAAAATAGGGCGCCACGCGTTTTATCCCCTTAAGGTAAGTGAAATCAATCTACAAAACACGAAATATTATGATCAGCTCAAATAAAAACACTAAATAACCATCAAAATAATTAATTTATTTGTTCAGGTACTATAAATACAAAAAATCACCAGTGTATCCAGGTTGGGATCCAAATATTACAAAAACACTTCAATATCTTAATCAGAAATTAAAAATGCGCATTAAAAGTTACCAAATGACCAGGTAAGTACTCTTAAAATTAAATTAAATAACTAAAACTAATTTCAAATATTTCTTTCAGGTATAACCGATATTAAATTATCACTGCAGGTAAGTGACTTATATTTCACATTAGTTAATTAATGTTTCAGGTATGTACTATTAACACAATGTGTTCAAAAACTATCTTTAAATGATACTTTAAATTTTCCGAGCTATCAGCCCCCTCAACTACCTGTACAAATTCTATAATACAAAAACAATAAAAATACAATATTACAAGAAACTGTTTTTCATAAAACGCACTTAGTGTTTCGTTCACCTTTTCAGGCAACCTCACAAACTTAATTAATTTACAGACCTTTTCCGAGATCGTTGTTAGAAAGTTGTTGATTGGTTGGTTGATGACTTATGGTTTTTCAAGCAAGATGGCGATCAAGGCAACACTGCATAAACGGCATTCAGCATTCTCAAATCTCAAAATCCAATAAATCCAGATACTCGGGACTATTAGTCGACAAATCAATATCGAGAAACCCAAAAACCGGAATTTTCCAGCAATCAATTGACAAAGGAGGGATGAAAAATGAGGCCTATTTAAATTCCAAAGAAATTAGCACGTGGCTTTAAGATAAAATTTAATTAATTACCTATGGATGTTGTGCGGCCTCGTTAATTTATTTGAGGTAGGTTATAATTTATTAGACGATGAGTTTTAATTTGTTTAAACCGGATTAATCAATTTAACACCTTTATTTTCAGGCTACCGGCACTTAAACAGCTCAACGTTCACTCCGAAACACACTCTATCGTCCGCTCTCCTCCAAACCTCACACCAAAAAGAAAGCAACTCACGCCAAACCTCTCTCACACTGCTGCCAAAATCCTGCGGAATTGTCAAAATATTTGATTGGGGGAAATTGATACGCGAAATGCGTCTGGCAACATCGATCATACACTCAACTGTTATTCAAACTCAACCTTATAATGGTATAATGTAAACAAAACATTCTTGGGAAATTACTCAAATATTAAAGTTTCTAATAAATTGTTTCCTAAATTAATACTTAATCCCTTTTTTAATTACAAAATTAATTGGACTGTTACATTAGATTTCATGAAAATAAAATTATTTAAACAAAATTTACATTTTTTTATAAAGAAATAAAAAAGTTACAGCAGTTTTTGTTTGATTTTTAAGAAAAACGCATTATTTCTAAAAAATAACGTTTTTTTGATATAATTTTAAAAGTAATCGTCCGAAAAATTTTAAAACTACATTTCTAATTAGATTTCATGAAAATAAATTTATTTAAACAAAATTTACATTTTTTTATAAAGAAATAAAAAAGTTTCTGCAGTTTTTGTGTGATTTTTAAGAAAAACGTTTTTTTGGTATAATTTTAAAAATAATCGACCGAAAAATTTTAAAACTACATTCCTAATTAGATTTCATGAAAATAAAATTATTTAAACAAAATTTACATTTTTTTATAAAGAAATAAAAAAGTTACAGCAGTTTTTGTTTGATTTTTAAGAAAAACGCATTATTTCTAAAAAAATAACGTTTTTTTGATATAATTTTAAAAGTAATCGTCCGAAAAATTTTAAAACTACATTTCTAATTAGATTTCATGAAAATAAATTTATTTAAACAAAATTTACATTTTTTTATAAAGAAATAAAAAAGTTTCTGCAGTTTTTGTGTGATTTTTAAGAAAAAGGTTTTTTTGGTATAATTTTAAAAATAATCGACCGAAAAATTTTATAACTACATTTCTAATTAGATTTCATGAAAATAAAATTATTTAAACAAAATTTACATTTTTTTATAAAGAAATAAAAAAGTTACAGCAGTTTTAGTTTGATTTTTAAGAAAAACGCATTATTTCTAAAAAATAACGTTTTTTTGATATAATTTTAAAAGTAATCGTCTGAAAAATTTTAAAACTACATTTCTAATTAGATTTCATGAAAATAATATTATTTAAACAAAATTTACATTTTTTTATAAAGAAATAAAAAAGTTTCTGCAGTTTTTATGTGATTTTTAAGAAAAACGTTTTTTTGGTATAATTTTAAAAATAATCGACCGAAAAATTTTAAAACTACATTTCTAATTAGATTTCATGAAACTAAAATTATTTAAACAAAATTTACATTTTTTTATAAAGAAATAAAAAAGTTACAGCAGTTTTAGTTTGATTTTTAAGAAAAACGCATTATTTCTAAAAAATAAGGTTTTTTTGATATAATTTTAAAAGTAATCGTCCGAAAAATTTTAAAACTACATTTC
This sequence comes from Stenus bimaculatus, assembly GCA_963971135.1. Taxonomy (NCBI): domain Eukaryota; kingdom Metazoa; phylum Arthropoda; class Insecta; order Coleoptera; family Staphylinidae; genus Stenus; species Stenus bimaculatus. Next base: position 79,902 of record CAXARA010000059.1, read on the forward strand.
TAATTAGATTTCATGAAAATAAAATTATTTAAACAAAATTTACATTTTTTTATAAAGAAATTAAAAAGTTTCTGCAGTTTTTGTGTGATTTTTAAGAAAAACGTTTTTTTGGTATAATTTTAAAAATAATCGACCGAAAAATTTTAAAACTACATTTCTAATTAGATTTCATGAAAATAAAATTATTTAAACAAAATATACATTTTTTTATAAAGAAATAAAAAAGTTACAGCAGTTTTAGTTTGATTTTTAAGAAAAACGCATTATTTCTAAAAAATAACGTTTTTTTGATATAATTTTAAAAGTAATCGTCCGAAAAATTTTAAAACTACATTTCTAATTAGATTTCATGAAAATAAAATTATTTAAACAAAATTTACATTTTTTTATAAAGAAATAAAAAAGTTTCTGCAGTTTTTGTGTGATTTTTAAGAAAAACGTTTTTTTGGTATAATTTTAAAAATAATCGACCGAAAAATTTTAAAACTACATTTCTAATTAGATTTCATGAAAATAATATTATTTAAAGAAAATTTACATTTTTTTATAAAGAAATAAAAAAGTTACAGCAGTTTTTGTTTGATTTTTAAGAAAAACGCATTATTTCTAAAAAATAACGTTTTTTTGGTATAATTTTAAAAATAATCGACAGAAAAATTTTAAAACTACATTTCTAATTAGATTTCATGAAAATAAAATTAGTTAAACAAAATTTACATTTTTTTATAAAGAAATAAAAAAGTTACAGCAGTTTTTGTTTGATTTTTAAGAAAAACGCATTATTTCTAAAAAATAACGTTTTTTTGGTATAATTTCAAAAATAATAGACAGTAAAATTTTAAAACTACATTTCTAATTAGATTTCATGAAAATAAAATTATTTAAACAAAATTTACATTTTTTTATAAAGAAATAAAAAAGTTTCTGCAGTTTTTGTGTGATTTTTAAGAAAAACGTTTTTTTGGTATAATTTTAAAAATAATCGACCGAAAAATTTTAAAACTACATTTCTAATTAGATTTCATGAAAATAAAATTATTTAAACAAAATTTACATTTTTTTATAAAGAAATAAAAAAGTTACAGCAGTTTTTGTTTGATTTTTAAGAAAAACGCATTATTTTTAAAAAATAACGTTTTTTTGATATAATTTTAAAAGTAATCGTCCGAAAAATTTTAAAACTACATTTCTAATTAGATTTCATGAAAATAAAATTATTTAAACAAAATTTACATTTTTTTATAAAGAAATAAAAAAGTTTCTGCAGTTTTTGTGTGATTTTTAAGAAAAATGTTTTTTTGGTATAATTTTACAAATAATCGACCGAAAAATTTTAAAACTACATTTCTAATTAGATTTCATGAAAATAAAATTATTTAAACAAAATTTACATTTTTTTATAAAGAAATAAAAAAGTTACAGCAGTTTTTGTTTGATTTTTAAGAAAAACGCATTATTTCTAAAAAATAACGTTTTTTTGATATAATTTTAAAAGTAATCGTCCGAAAAATTTTAAAACTACATTTCTAATTAGATTTCATGAAAATAAAATTATTTAAACAAAATTTACATTTTTTTATAAAGAAATAAAAAAGTTTCTGCAGTTTTTGTGTGATTTTTAAGAAAAACGTTTTTTTGGTATAATTTTAAAAATAATCGACCGAAAAATTTTAAAACCACATTTCTAATTAGATTTCATGAAAATAAAATTATTTAAACAAAATTTACTTTTTTTTTATAAAGAAATAAAAAAGTTACAGCAGTTTTTGTTTGATTTTTAAGAAAAACGCATTATTTCTAAAAAATAACGTTTTTTTGATATAATTTTAAAAGTAATCGTCCGAAAAATTTTAAAACTACATTTCTAATTAGATTTCATGAAAATAATATTATTTAAACAAAATTTACATTTTTTTATAAAGAAATAAAAAAGTTACAGCAGTTTTAGTTTGATTTTTAAGAAAAACGTTTTTTTGGTATAATTTTAAAAATAATCGACCGAAAAATTTTAAAACTACATTTCTAATTAGATTTCTTGAAAATAAAATTATTTAAACAAAATTTACATTTTTTTATAAAGAAATAAAAAAGTTACAGCAGTTTTTGTTTGATTTTTAAGAAAAACGCATTATTTCTAAAAAATAACGTTTTTTTGATATAATTTTAAAAGTAATCGTCCGAAAAATTTTAAAACTACATTTCTAATTAGATTTCATGAAAATAAAATTATTTAAACAAAATTTACATTTTTTTATAAAGAAATAAAAAAGTTTCTGCAGTTTTTGTGTGATTTTTAAGAAAAACGTTTTTTTGGTTTAATTTTAAAAATAATCGACCGAAAAATTTTAAAACTACATTTCTAATTAGATTTCATGAAAATAAAATTATTTAAACAAAATTTACATTTTTTTATAAAGAAATAAAAAAGTTACAGCAGTTTTTGTTTGATTTTTAAGAAAAACGCATTATTTCTAAAAAATAACGTTTTATTGGTATAATTTTAAAAATAATCGACAGAAAAATTTTAAAACTACATTTCTAATTAGATTTCATGAAAATAAAATTATTTAAACAAAATTTACATTTTTTTATAAAGAAATAAAAAAGTTACAGCAGTTTTTGTTTGATTTTTAAGAAAAACGCATTATTTCTAAAAAATAACGTTTTTTTGGTATAATTTCAAAAATAATAGACAGAAAAATTTTAAAACTACATTTCTAATTAGATTTCATGAAAATAAAATTATTTAAACAAAATTTACATTTTTTTATAAAGAAATAAAAAAGTTTCTGCAGTTTTTGTGTGATTTTTAAGAAAAAGGTTTTTTTGGTATAATTTTAAAAATAATCGACCGAAAAATTTTATAACTACATTTCTAATTAGATTTCATGAAAATAAAATTATTTAAACAAAATTTACATTTTTTTATAAAGAAATAAAAATGTTACAGCAGTTTTAGTTTGATTTTTAAGAAAAACGCATTATTTCTAAAAAATAACGTTTTTTTGATATAATTTTAAAAGTAATCGTCCGAAAAATTTTAAAACTACATTTCTAATTAGATTTCATGAAAATAATATTATTTAAACAAAATTTACATTTTTTTATAAAGAAATAAAAAAGTTTCTGCAGTTTTTATGTGATTTTTAAGAAAAACGTTTTTTTGGTATAATTTTAAAAATAATCGACCGAAAAATTTTAAAACTACATTTCTAATTAGATTTCATGAAACTAAAATTATTTAAACAAAATTTACATTTTTTTATAAAGAAATAAAAAAGTTACAGCAGTTTTAGTTTGATTTTTAAGAAAAACGCATTATTTCTAAAAAATAAGGTTTTTTTGATATAATTTTAAAAGTAATCGTCCGAAAAATTTTAAAACTACATTTCTAATTAGATTTCATGAAAATAAAATTATTTAAACAAAATTTACATTTTTTTATAAAGAAATTAAAAAGTTTCTGCAGTTTTTGTGTGATTTTTAAGAAAAACGTTTTTTTGGTATAATTTTAAAAATAATCGACCGAAAAATTTTAAAACTACATTTCTAATTAGATTTCATGAAAATAAAATTATTTAAACAAAATATACATTTTTTTATAAAGAAATAAAAAAGTTACAGCAGTTTTAGTTTGATTTTTAAGAAAAACGCATTATTTCTAAAAAATAACGTTTTTTTGATATAATTTTAAAAGTAATCGTCCGAAAAATTTTAAAACTACATTTCTAATTAGATTTCATGAAAATAAAATTATTTAAATAAAATTTACATTTTTTTATAAAGAAATAAAAAAGTTTCTGCAGTTTTAGTTTGATTTTTAAGAAAAACGCATTATTTCTAAAAAATTACGTTTTTTTGATATAATTTTAAAAGTAATCGTCCGAAAAATTTTAAAACTACATTTCTAATTAGATTTCATGAAAATAAAATTATTTAAACAAAATTTACATTTTTTTATAAAGAAATAAAAAAGTTTCTGCAGTTTTTGTGTGATTTTTAAGAAAAACGTTTTTTTGGTATAATTTTAAAAATAATCGACCGAAAAATTTTAAAACTACATTTCTAATTAGATTTCATGAAAATAAAATTATTTAAAGAAAATTTACATTTTTTTATAAAGAAATAAAAAAGTTACAGCAGTTTTTGTTTGATTTTTAAGAAAAACGCATTATTTCTAAAAAATAACGTTTTTTTGGTATAATTTTAAAAATAATCGACAGAAAAATTTTAAAACTACATTTCTAATTAGATTTCATGAAAATAAAATTAGTTAAACAAAATTTACATTTTTTTATAAAGAAATAAAAAAGTTACAGCAGTTTTTGTTTGATTTTTAAGAAAAACGCATTATTTTTAAAAAATAACGTTTTTTTGATATAATTTTAAAAGTAATCGTCCGAAAAATTTTAAAACTACATTTCTAATTAGATTTCATGAAAATAAAATTATTTAAACAAAATTTACATTTTTTTATAAAGAAATAAAAAAGTTTCTGCAGTTTTTGTGTGATTTTTAAGAAAAATGTTTTTTTGGTATAATTTTAAAAATAATCGACCGAAAAATTTTAAAACTACATTTCTAATTAGATTTCATGAAAATAAAATTATTTAAACAAAATTTACATTTTTTTATAAAGAAATAAAAAAGTTACAGCAGTTTTTGTTTGATTTTTAAGAAAAACGCATTATTTCTAAAAAATAACGTTTTTTTGATATAATTTTAAAAGTAATCGTCCGAAAAATTTTAAAACTACATTTCTAATTAGATTTCATGAAAATAAAATTATTTAAACAAAATTTACATTTTTTTATAAAGAAATAAAAAAGTTTCTGCAGTTTTTGTGTGATTTTTAAGAAAAACGTTTTTTTGGTATAATTTTAAAAATAATCGACCGAAAAATTTTAAAACCACATTTCTAATTAGATTTCATGAAAATAAAATTATTTAAACAAAATTTACTTTTTTTTTATAAAGAAATAAAAAAGTTACAGCAGTTTTTGTTTGATTTTTAAGAAAAACGCATTATTTCTAAAAAATAACGTTTTTTTGATATAATTTTAAAAGTAATCGTCCGAAAAATTTTAAAACTACATTTCTAATTAGATTTCATGAAAATAATATTATTTAAACAAAATTTACATTTTTTTATAAAGAAATAAAAAAGTTACAGCAGTTTTAGTTTGATTTTTAAGAAAAACGTTTTTTTGGTATAATTTTAAAAATAATCGACCGAAAAATTTTAAAACTACATTTCTAATTAGATTTCTTGAAAATAAAATTATTTAAACAAAATTTACATTTTTTTATAAAGAAATAAAAAAGTTACAGCAGTTTTTGTTTGATTTTTAAGAAAAACGCATTATTTCTAAAAAATAACGTTTTTTTGATATAATTTTAAAAGTAATCGTCCGAAAAATTTTAAAACTACATTTCTAATTAGATTTCATGAAAATAAAATTATTTAAACAAAATTTACATTTTTTTATAAAGAAATAAAAAAGTTTCTGCAGTTTTTGTGTGATTTTTAAGAAAAACGTTTTTTTGGTATAATTTTAAAAATAATCGACCGAAAAATTTTAAAACTACATTTCTAATTAGATTTCATGAAAATAAAATTATTTAAACAAAATTTACATTTTTTTATAAAGAAATAAAAAAGTTACAGCAGTTTTTGTTTGATTTTTAAGAAAAACGCATTATTTCTAAAAAATAACGTTTTTTTGGTATAATTTTAAAAATAATCGACAGAAAAATTTTAAAACTACATTTCTAATTAGATTTCATGAAAATAAAATTATTTAAACAAAATTTACATTTTTTTATAAAGAAATAAAAAAGTTACAGCAGTTTTTGTTTGATTTTTAAGAAAAACGCATTATTTCTAAAAAATAACGTTTTTTTGGTATAATTTCAAAAATAATAGACAGAAAAATTTTAAAACTACATTTCTTATTAGATTTCATGAAAATAAAATTATTTAAACAAAATTTACATTTTTTTATAAAGAAATAAAAAAGTTTCTGCAGTTTTTGTGTGATTTTTAAGAAAAACGTTTTTTTGGTATAATTTTAAAAATAATCAACCGAAAAATTTTAAAACTACATTTCTAATTAGTTTTCATGAAAATAAAATTATTTAAACAAAATTTACATTTTTTTATAAAGAAATAAAAAAGTTACAGCAGTTTTTGTTTGATTTTTAAGAAAAACGCATTATTTCTAAAAAATAACGTTTTTTTGATATAATTTTAAAAGTAATCGTCCGAAAAATTTTAAAACTACATTTCTAATTAGATTTCATGAAAATAAAATTATTTAAACAAAATTTACATTTTTTTATAAAGAAATAAAAAAGTTTCTGCAGTTTTTGTGTGATTTTTAAGAAAAACGTTTTTTTGGTATAATTTTAAAAATAATCGACCGAAAAATTTTAAAACTACATTTCTAATTAGATTTCATGAAAATAAAATTATTTAAACAAAATTTACATTTTTTTATAAAGAAATAAAAAAGTTACAGCAGTTTTTGTTTGATTTTTAAGAAAAACGCATTATTTTTAAAAAATAACGTTTTTTTGATATAATTTTAAAAGTAATCGTCCGAAAAATTTTAAAACTACATTTATAATTAGATTTCATGAAAATAAAATTATTTAAACAAAATTTACATTTTTTTATAAAGAAATAAAAAAGTTTCTGCAGTTTTTGTGTGATTTTTAAGAAAAATGTTTTTTTGGTATAATTTTAAAAATAATCGACCGAAAAATTTTAAAACTACATTTCTAATTAGATTTCATGAAAATAAAATTATTTAAACAAAATTTACATTTTTTTATAAAGAAATAAAAAAGTTACAGCAGTTTTTGTTTGTTTTTTAAGAAAAACGCATTATTTCTAAAAAATAACGTTTTTTTGATATAATTTTAAAAGTAATCGTCCGAAAAATTTTAAAACTACATTTCTAATTAGATTTCATGAAAATAAAATTATTTAAACAAAATTTACATTTTTTTATAAAGAAATAAAAAAGTTACAGCAGTTTTTGTTTGATTTTTAAGAAAAACGCATTATTTCTAAAAAATAACGTTTTTTTGGTATAATTTCAAAAATAATAGACAGAAAAATTTTAAAACTACATTTCTAATTAGATTTCATGAAAATAAAATTATTTAAACAAAATTTACATTTTTTTATAAAGAAATAAAAAAGTTTCTGCAGTTTTTGTGTGATTTTTAAGAAAAACGTTTTTTTGGTATAATTTTAAAAATAATCAACCGAAAAATTTAAAACTACATTTCTAATTAGATTTCATGAAAATAAAATTATTTAAACAAAATTTACATTTTTTTATAAAGAAATAAAAAAGTTACAGCAGTTTTTGTTTGATTTTTAAGAAAAACGCATTATTTCTAAAAAATAACGTTTTTTTGATATAATTTTAAAAGTAATCGTCCGAAAAATTTTAAAACTACATTTCTAATTAGATTTCATGAAAATAAAATTATTTAAACAAAATTTACATTTTTTTATAAAGAAATAAAAAAGTTTCTGCAGTTTTTGTGTGATTTTTAAGAAAAATGTTTTTTTGGTATAATTTTAAAAATAATCGACCGAAAAATTTTAAAACTACATTTCTAATTAGATTTCATGAAAATAAAATTATTTAAACAAAATTTACATTTTTTTATAAAGAAATAAAAAAGTTTCTGCAGTTTTTGTGTGATTTTTAAGAAAAACGTTTTTTTGGTATAATTTTAAAAATAATCGACCGAAAAATTTTAAAACCACATTTCTAATTAGATTTCATGAAAATAAAATTATTTAAACAAAATTTACTTTTTTTTTATAAAGAAATAAAAAAGTTACAGCAGTTTTTGTTTGATTTTTAAGAAAAACGCATTATTTCTAAAAAATAACGTTTTTTTGATATAATTTTAAAAGTAATCGTCCGAAAAATTTTAAAACTACATTTCTAATTAGATTTCATGAAAATAATATTATTTAAACAAAATTTACATTTTTTTATAAAGAAATAAAAAAGTTACAGCAGTTTTAGTTTGATTTTTAAGAAAAACGCATTATTTCTAAAAAATAACGTTTTTTTGGTATAATTTCAAAAATAATAGACAGAAAAATTTTAAAACTACATTTCTAATTAGATTTCATGAAAATAAAATTATTTAAACAAAATTTACATTTTTTTATAAAGAAATAAAAAAGTTTCTGCAGTTTTTGTGTGATTTTTAAGAAAAACGTTTTTTTGGTATAATTTTAAAAATAATCAACCGAAAAATTTTAAAACTACATTTCTAATTAGATTTCATGAAAATAAAATTATTTAAACAAAATTTACATTTTTTTATAAAGAAATAAAAAAGTTACAGCAGTTTTTGTTTGATTTTTAAGAAAAACGCATTTTTTCTAAAAAATAACGTTTTTTTGATATAATTTTAAAAGTAATCGTCCGAAAAATTTTAAAACTACATTTCTAATTAGATTTCATGAAAATAAAATTATTTAAACAAAATTTACATTTTTTTATAAAGAAATAAAAAAGTTTCTGCAGTTTTTGTGTGATTTTTAAGAAAAACGTTTTTTTGGTATAATTTTAAAAATAATCGACCGAAAAATTTTAAAACTACATTTCTAATTAGATTTCATGAAAATAAAATTATTTAAACAAAATTTACATTTTTTTATAAAGAAATAAAAAAGTTACAGCAGTTTTTGTTTGATTTTTAAGAAAAACGCATTATTTTTAAAAAATAACGTTTTTTTGATATAATTTTAAAAGTAATCGTCCGAAAAATTTTAAAACTACATTTCTAATTAGATTTCATGAAAATAAAATTATTTAAACAAAATTTACATTTTTTTATAAAGAAATAAAAAAGTTTCTGCAGTTTTTGTGTGATTTTTAAGAAAAACGTTTTTTTGGTATAATTTTAAAAATAATCGACCGAAAAATTTTAAAACTACATTTCTAATTAGATTTCATGAAAATAAAATTATTTAAACAAAATTTACATTTTTTTATAAAGAAATAAAAAAGTTACAGCAGTTTTTGTTTGATTTTTAAGAAAAACGCATTATTTCTAAAAAATAACGTTTTTTTGGTATAATTTTAAAAATAATCGACAGAAAAATTTTAAAACTACATTTCTAATTAGATTTCATGAAAATAAAATTATTTAAACAAAATTTACATTTTTTTATAAAGAAATAAAAAAGTTACAGCAGTTTTTGTTTGATTTTTAAGAAAAACGCATTATTTCTAAAAAATAACGTTTTTTTGGTATAATTTCAAAAATAATAGACAGAAAAATTTTAAAACTACATTTCTAATTAGATTTCATGAAAATAAAATTATTTAAACAAAATTTACATTTTTTTATAAAGAAATAAAAAAGTTTCTGCAGTTTTTGTGTGATTTTTAAGAAAAACGTTTTTTTGGTATAATTTTAAAAATAATCAACCGAAAAATTTTAAAACTACATTTCTAATTAGATTTCATGAAAATAAAATTATTTAAACAAAATTTACATTTTTTTATAAAGAAATAAAAAAGTTACAGCAGTTTTTGTTTGATTTTTAAGAAAAACGCATTTTTTCTAAAAAATAACGTTTTTTTGATATAATTTTAAAAGTAATCGTCCGAAAAATTTTAAAACTACATTTCTAATTAGATTTCATGAAAATAAAATTATTTAAACAAAATTTACATTTTTTTATAAAGAAATAAAAAAGTTTCTGCAGTTTTTGTGTGATTTTTAAGAAAAACGTTTTTTTGGTATAATTTTAAAAATAATCGACCGAAAAATTTTAAAACTACATTTCTAATTAGATTTCATGAAAATAAAATTATTTAAACAAAATTTACATTTTTTTATAAAGAAATAAAAAAGTTACAGCAGTTTTTGTTTGATTTTTACGAAAAACGCATTATTTTTAAAAAATAACGTTTTTTTGATATAATTTTAAAAGTAATCGTCCGAAAAATTTTAAAACTACATTTCTAATTAGATTTCATGAAAATAAAATTATTTAAACAAAATTTACATTTTTTTATAAAGAAATAAAAAAGTTTCTGCAGTTTTTGTGTGATTTTTAAGAAAAATGTTTTTTTGGTATAATTTTAAAAATAATCGACCGAAAAATTTTAAAACTACATTTCTAATTAGATTTCATGAAAATAAAATTATTTAAACAAAATTTACATTTTTTTATAAAGAAATAAAAAAGTTACAGCAGTTTTTGTTTGATTTTTAAGAAAAACGCATTATTTCTAAAAAATAACGTTTTTTTGATATAATTTTAAAAGTAATCGTCCGAAAAATTTTAAAACTACATTTCTAATTAGATTTCATGAAAATAAAATTATTTAAACAAAATTTACATTTTTTTATAAAGAAATAAAAAAGTTTCTGCAGTTTTTGTGTGATTTTTAAGAAAAAAGTTTTTTTGGTATAATTTTAAAAATAATCGACCGAAAAATTTTAAAACCACATTTCTAATTAGATTTCATGAAAATAAAATTATTTAAACAAAATTTACTTTTTTTTTATAAAGAAATAAAAAAGTTACAGCAGTTTTTGTTTGATTTTTAAGAAAAACGCATTATTTCTAAAAAATAACGTTTTTTTGATATAATTTTAAAAGTAATCGTCCGAAAAATTTTAAAACTACATTTCTAATTAGATTTCATGAAAATAATATTATTTAAACAAAATTTACATTTTTTTATAAAGAAATAAAAAAGTTACAGCAGTTTTAGTTTGATTTTTAAGAAAAACGTTTTTTTGGTATAATTTTAAAAATAATCGACCGAAAAATTTTAAAACTACATTTCTAATTAGATTTCTTGAAAATAAAATTATTTAAACAAAATTTACATTTTTTTATAAAGAAATAAAAAAGTTACAGCAGTTTTTGTTTGATTTTAAGAAAAACGCATTATTTCTAAAAAATAACGTTTTTTTGATATAATTTTAAAAGTAATCGTCCGAAAAATTTTAAAACTACATTTCTAATTAGATTTCATGAAAATAATATTATTTAAACAAAATTTACATTTTTTTATAAAGAAATAAAAAAGTTACAGCAGTTTTTGTTTGATTTTTAAGAAAAACGCATTATTTCTAAAAAATAAAGTTTTTTTGATATAATTTTAAAAGTAATCGTCCGAAAAATTTTAAAACTACATTTCTAATTAGATTTCATGAAAATAATATTATTTAAACAAAATTTACATTTTTTTATAAAGAATTAAAAAAGTTTCTGCAGTTTTTGTGTGATTTTTAAGAAAAACGTTTTTTTGGTATAATTTTAAAAATAATCGTCCGAAAAATTTTAAAACTACATTTCTAATTAGATTTCATGAAAATAAAATTATTTAAACAAAATTTACATTTTTTTATAAAGAAATAAAAAAGTTACAGCAGTTTTTGTTTGATTTTTAAGAAAAACGCATTATTTCTAAAAAATAACGTTTTTTTGATATAATTTTAAAAGTAATCGTCCGAAAAATTTTAAAACTACATTTCTAATTAGATTTCATGAAAATAAAATTATTTAAACAAAATTTACATTTTTTTATAAAGAAATAAAAAAGTTTCTGCAGTTTTTGTGTGATTTTTAAGAAAAACGTTTTTTTGGTATAATTTTAAAAATAATCGACCGAAAAATTTTAAAACAACATTTCTAATTAGATTTCATGAAAATAAAATTATTTAAACAAAATTTACATTTTTTTATAAAGAAATAAAAAAGTTACAGCAGTTTTAGTTTGATTTTTAAGAAAAACGCATTATTTCTAAAAAATAACGTTTTTTTGATATAATTTTAAAAGTAATCATCCGAAAAATTTTAAAACTACATTTTTAATTAGATTTCATGAAAATAAAATTATTTAAACAAAATTTACATTTTTTTATAAAGAAATAAAAAAGTTTCTGCAGTTTTTGTGTGATTTTTAAGAAAAACGTTTTTTTGGTATAATTTTAAAAATAATCGACCGAAAAATTTTAAAACTACATTTCTAATTAGATTTCATGAAAATAAAATTATTTAAACAAAATTTACATTTTTTTATAAAGAAATAAAAAAGTTACAGCAGTTTTTGTTTGATTTTTAAGAAAAACGCATTATTTCTAAAAAATAACGTTTTTTTGATATAATTTTAAAAGTAATCGTCCGAAAAATTTTAAAACTACATTTCTAATTAGATTTCATGAAAATAAAATTATTTAAACAAAATTTACATTTTTTTATAAAGAAATAAAAAAGTTTCTGCAGTTTTTGTGTGATTTTTAAGAAAAACGTTTTTTTGGTATAATTTTAAAAATAATCGACCGAAAAATTTTAAAACTACATTTCTAATTAGATTTCATGAAAATAAAATTATTTAAACAAAATTTACATTTTTTTATAAAGAAATAAAAAAGTTACAGCAGTTTTTGTTTGATTTTTAAGAAAAACGCATTATTTTTAAAAAATAACGTTTTTTTGATATAATTTTAAAAGTAATCGTCCGAAAAATTTTAAAACTACATTTCTAATTAGATTTCATGAAAATAAAATTATTTAAACAAAATTTACATTTTTTTATAAAGAAATAAAAAAGTTTCTGCAGTTTTTGTGTGATTAAATGTTTTTTTGGTATAATTTTAAAAATAATCGACCGAAAAATTTTAAAACTACATTTCTAATTAGATTTCATGAAAATAAAATTATTTAAACAAAATTTACATTTTTTTATAAAGAAATAAAAAAGTTACAGCAGTTTTTGTTTGATTTTTAAGAAAAACGCATTATTTCTAAAAAATAACGTTTTTTTGATATAATTTTAAAAGTAATCGTCCGAAAAATTTTAAAACTACATTTCTAATTAGATTTCATGAAAATAAAATTATTTAAACAAAATTTACATTTTTTTATAAAGAAATAAAAAAGTTTCTGCAGTTTTTGTGTGATTTTTAAGAAAAACGTTTTTTTGGTATAATTTTAAAAATAATCGACCGAAAAATTTTAAAACCACATTTCTAATTAGATTTCATGAAAATAAAATTATTTAAACAAAATTTACTTTTTTTTTATAAAGAAATAAAAAAGTTACAGCAGTTTTTGTTTGATTTTTAAGAAAAACGCATTATTTCTAAAAAATAACGTTTTTTTGATATAATTTTAAAAGTAATCGTCCGAAAAATTTTAAAACTATATTTCTAATTAGATTTCATGAAAATAATATTATTTAAACAAAATTTACATTTTTTTATAAAGAAATAAAAAAGTTACAGCAGTTTTAGTTTGATTTTTAAGAAAAACGTTTTTTTGGTATAATTTTAAAAATAATCGACCGAAAAATTTTAAAACTACATTTCTAATTAGATTTCTTGAAAATAAAATTATTTAAACAAAATTTACATTTTTTTATAAAGAAATAAAAAAGTTACAGCAGTTTTTGTTTGATTTTTAAGAAAAACGCATTATTTCTAAAAAATAACGTTTTTTTGATATAATTTTAAAAGTAATCGTCCGAAAAATTTTAAAACTACATTTCTAATTAGATTTCATGAAAATAATATTATTTAAACAAAATTTACATTTTTTTATAAAGAAATAAAAAAGTTACAGCAGTTTTTGTTTGATTTTTAAGAAAAACGCATTATTTCTAAAAAATAAAGTTTTTTTGATATAATTTTAAAAGTAATCGTCCGAAAAATTTTAAAACTACATTTCTAATTAGATTTCATGAAAATAATATTATTTAAACAAAATTTACATTTTTTTATAAAGAAATAAAAAAGTTTCTGCAGTTTTTGTGTGATTTTTAAGAAAAATGTTTTTTTGGTATAATTTTAAAAATAATCGACCGAAAAATTTTAAAACTACATTTCTAATTAGATTTCATGAAAATAAAATTATTTAAACAAAATTTACATTTTTTTATAAAGAAATAAAAAAGTTACAGCAGTTTTTGTTTGATTTTTAAGAAAAACGCATTATTTCTAAAAAATAACGTTTTTTTGATATAATTTTAAAAGTAATCGTCCGAAAAATTTTAAAACTACATTTCTAATTAGATTTCATGAAAATAAAATTATTTAAACAAAATTTACATTTTTTTATAAAGAAATAAAAAAGTTTCTGCAGTTTTTGTGTGATTTTTAAGAAAAACGTTTTTTTGGTATAATTTTAAAAATAATCGACCGAAAATTTTAAAACTACATTTCTAATTAGATTTCATGAAAATAAAATTATTTAAACAAAATTTACATTTTTTTATAAAGAAATAAAAAAGTTACAGCAGTTTTAGTTTGATTTTTAAGAAAAACGCATTATTTCTAAAAAATAACGTTTTTTTGATATAATTTTAAAAGTAATCATCCGAAAAATTTTAAAACTACATTTTTAATTAGATTTCATGAAAATAAAATTATTTAAACAAAATTTACATTTTTTTATAAAGAAATAAAAAAGTTTCTGCAGTTTTTGTGTGATTTTTAAGAAAAACGTTTTTTTGGTATAATTTTAAAAATAATCGACCGAAAAATTTTAAAACTACATTTCTAATTAGATTTCATGAAAATAAAATTATTTAAACAAAATTTACATTTTTTTATAAAGAAATAAAAAAGTTACAGCAGTTTTTGTTTGATTTTTAAGAAAAACTCATTATTCCTAAAAAATAACGTTTTTTTGATATAATTTTAAAAGTAATCGTCCGAAAAATTTTAAAACTACATTTCTAATTAGATTTCATGAAAATAAAATTATTTAAACAAAATTTACATTTTTTTATAAAGAAATAAAAAAGTTTCTGCAGTTTTAGTTTGATTTTAAGAAAAACGCATTATTTCTAAAAAATAACGTTTTTTTGATATAATTTTAAAAGTAATCGTCCGAAAAATTTTAAAACTACATTTCTAATTAGATTTCATGAAAATAAAATTATTTAAACAAAATTTACATTTTTTTATAAAGAAATAAAAAAGTTACAGCAGTTTTTGTTTGATTTTTAAGAAAAACGCATTATTTCTAAAAAATAACGTTTTTTTGATATAATTTTAAAAGTAATCGTCCGAAAAATTTTAAAACTACATTTCTAATTAGATTTCATGAAAATAAAATTATTTAAACAAAATTTACATTTTTTTATAAAGAAATAAAAAAGTTTCTGCAGTTTTTGTGTGATTTTTAAGAAAAACGTTTTTTTGGTATAATTTTAAAAATAATCGACCGAAAAATTTTAAAACTACATTTCTAATTAGATTTCTTGAAAATAAAATTATTTAAACAAAATTTACATTTTTTTATAAAGAAATAAAAAAGTTACAGCAGTTTTTGTTTGATTTTTAAGAAAAACGCATTATTTCTAAAAAATAACGTTTTTTTGATATAATTTTAAAAGTAATCGTCCGAAAAATTTTAAAACTACATTTCTAATTAGATTTCATGAAAATAATATTATTTAAACAAAATTTACATTTTTTTATAAAGAAATAAAAAAGTTACAGCAGTTTTTGTTTGATTTTTAAGAAAAACGCATTATTTCTAAAAAATAAAGTTTTTTTGATATAATTTTAAAAGTAATCGTCCGAAAAATTTTAAAACTACATTTCTAATTAGATTTCATGAAAATAATATTATTTAAACAAAATTTACATTTTTTTATAAAGAAATAAAAAAGTTTCTGCAGTTTTTGTGTGATTTTTAAGAAAAACGTTTTTTTGGTATAATTTTAAAAATAATCGACCGAAAAATTTTAAAACTACATTTCTAATTAGATTTCATGAAAATAAAATTATTTAAACAAAATTTACATTTTTTTATAAAGAAATAAAAAAGTTACAGCAGTTTTTGTTTGATTTTTAAGAAAAACGCATTATTTCTAAAAAATAACGTTTTTTTGATATAATTTTAAAAGTAATCGTCCGAAAAATTTTAAAACTACATTTCTAATTAGATTTCATGAAAATAAAATTATTTAAACAAAATTTACATTTTTTTATAAAGAAATAAAAAAGTTTCTGCAGTTTTTGTGTGATTTTTAAGAAAAACGTTTTTTTGGTATAATTTTAAAAATAATCGACCGAAAAATTTTAAAACTACATTTCTAATTAGATTTCATGAAAATAAAATTATTTAAACAAAATTTACATTTTTTTATAAAGAAATAAAAAAGTTACAGCAGTTTTAGTTTGATTTTTAAGAAAAACGCATTATTTCTAAAAAATAACGTTTTTTTGATATAATTTTAAAAGTAATCATCCGAAAAATTTTAAAACTACATTTTTAATTAGATTTCATGAAAATAAAATTATTTAAACAAAATTTACATTTTTTTATAAAGAAATAAAAAAGTTTCTGCAGTTTTTGTGTGATTTTTAAGAAAAACGTTTTTTTGGTATAATTTTAAAAATAATCGACCGAAAAATTTTAAAACTACATTTCTAATTAGATTTCATGAAAATAAAATTATTTAAACAAAATTTACATTTTTTTATAAAGAAATAAAAAAGTTACAGCAGTTTTTGTTTGATTTTTAAGAAAAACGCATTATTTCTAAAAAATAACGTTTTTTTGATATAATTTTAAAAGTAATCGTCCGAAAAATTTTAAAACTACATTTCTAATTAGATTTCATGAAAATAAAATTATTTAAACAAAATTTACATTTTTTTATAAAGAAATAAAAAAGTTTCTGC